>OLKM01005524.1:0-16874 GCA_900291075.1 Melanogrammus aeglefinus | reverse complement strand
GGGAGATGGCAGCCAGGGGAATTATGCTCTTAGAGAGGTATGTACTGCCATTCGTTCGAACGTCGCCGCGCTCATGGTCTGCTGAACAGGCAACGAGCCGCTAGCCGGAGCACTCGTGAACAGCGCATTGTCGCCAGACCCGTCCTACTCACCTGTCCAGGACTTGTTTAGAAGGGAGTGTAGAGGGCGATAATGGGGAAACTAGGAAAACTAGTTCAAGCGTACCGTATCCCCGGGCTCGTGTAATGATTCCAGTTCCGCCCACGAAGCTCAAAAGGGACGCAGTTCTTAGAAGCCGGTGAACCAGAGGTTATGTAGACACGCTCGGCCGCATTCTACAGGCCACCGGGCTGAGGGGGGAAAGGGCAGCTAGAGGCAGTATCGCTCTCTTAGGGGGTGTGCTGCCTTCGGCCGAACGTTCTTTTTATCTTATTAGGAAAAAGAAAAATAGGGAGCAAGCCTGTAGAATTCTTGCCGCATGGTGCTGCTCTCTGCGGCTGCGGCGGTGGCGGCCCCCTGGAGCGCTGGGGCCGGCCTGCGAACCACGCGCTTCCTCCCGGCCTGCTGATGGAGGAGCCTGTTGAGAATCGCCCCGAACTGGTAACGATTCTCACGAACGGACTGCTTGAAGTGCGCCGAGCAACCTCTGAGAACCGGGGCCCAATAGTCCATCCGGAGCTAATGGGGCCCTGGACGAGGCTGGCCCGCTCTCATTCGGAACCGCCGCCTTGCTGATGTGAAGAGAGCATATGACCCTCTGGATCATGGTGGCGCCACGCCATATGCCGGCCGGCCGAAACAGCTATCGGCTGGCATAGCTGGGAAGACGGCGCTGCTTAGAAGCGGGGGGAGACCGTTCAGCCATCTTGAGGCCTCATCCGGGCCGTAAGCCTCCCTGCAACCGACAACAAGCGCAGACCAGGGGCGAGGTTGCCGATCGCCGCGCAGATTTGCGAGGCGCAGACGAACACCCTGTCGTTCTAGGCGTAATCTGCCTCTGGAGGCCGGCCTTCCGGTGGCAGCGGCTTCTGCGTATGGCCCACCGGACAGAGAAGCGCTGCCAGTGAAGGCTCAGGCGAGTGCGGATCCCCTTCGCCTGAGTATCAGCCCACCCTTACAACGGTCGGTGAGTCAATGAAGCCCTCACTGGGCCCTTCAGAGTAGATGGTGGGTCCCCAACCGCAGTGGTTGAAAAGGTGCACTGAACGGTGGGAACAGAGGGCACGTGTGGTTCCGCCGGGTGAAGACATGGTGCGAAAAAAACCGCCCTGCATGGTCATCCGACATAGGAGGGCGAGAGTCCTATGGGGCCGGCATGGAATGCTTGTGGCCGCCGCCGTCAACCATGGATTCTCACCTGAAAGAGATCGGCCATCCGGCGCTGTTCTCCTCGGGCAGCACAGTGGCTTCAGTGGAAGCCCCGGAGCGACAATTCGGGACGCAGACCCAGGAAAAGCGTCGTCCAAGGAGGCGACGTCGTCAAACCTCGAAGCGTCTCGGCGTCGTTCCTGGGCGTCCGTACCTCGGTTCCCCGAAAGATGTCGATGGCTCAGGAGGTCCACCGACGGGAGAAGTCTTCTTTTCTTTTTTCTTTTATCTTTCTTCTTGTTGGTTCAGTGCCAATGCCTGAAGAAAAGGAGAATGAGGCGGCGCGCTTGCCGCCCCCTTTTGATACACGAGCCGTGGGGAATGTGGGCGTTGATTGGTGCATAGTTGAAATTCTTCAGTGCGCACAAGCACGCGCACGGGACAAGCCAATAAGGCGAAGCCTAGACGGCCGTAGCCTACATTAATAGGAACAACAGAACTATAACACGCATTTGGAGGTAGAGTTACAAATGCTTGCTGACTAAATGTCCACAAGGGCGCCAGCATTTCAAGTGAAAGGACACAAGCAGCGCTAGCACCAGGAAACAAACGTTGCAGCGGAACATTGTTGAGGGCTGGATTTAAATGAGACGCTTACGTAGCGTAATTTAGTGGTGTTAAAAATATTGTCGGAGACACCACTTCTGGTTTGTGTTTTTAATAGAACGGTCGAAGAAATTCCAATTATTAGCTGTGTAACAAAGGCTCTAGACGATAGGTATGTCATCTCATATCAGAACTTTTTCAGAATAATAGCATTCGGAGTGTTGCAGCATTCGCAATTAAAATGGGGTTGTATATATATAGGGCTATACACAAACACACTACATGCGGTCCATGGTGTATGGCGTAAAACACAAGGACCTACTTTCTGTGCACATACATTAAAAGTCACGCTGATGAAGTGTATATCTGGGCTTATTAACCGGACTGGTAGTAACGGGCACGCGCAATTGAAGCGATGATCAAGGCTGGAGCAGGTAGGGAGCAACTGACACAGATTATCAATGAGATCAAATACTTCTGTGCTTGAGTCCGGAGTTTCTTTCAACACCGTTCCTTTATAGCGCGCGAAGTGACTCACGCCTCTTCCGTAGAGCCAATGGGACTTATGAGATCGAAAATATGAATGGGTTCATAAATGGGAGAAAGTAATTATTTTGTTCTAGGTCCAGTCTTTATAATGTCCTGGATTTACATATATTGTGTGTTTGTTGATTATAATGACAATTTTTCATGCAAGAGAAAACTAAAAATCTTAGCAAGAAGTTGTGAATGTTAGGTTTTGTTGTGAGGCCGTATAGCTGTTGTCGCATTTACACAGCTCTCCGTTGCTTCTTTCCCCATAAAATGCTACAGTCAGTAAAAGACGCTATCAAGAAAGAAAGTATGGCCCGGTGTCACAAAACGAATATACCCACGAATGACGATACGCTTTAAGCTCGTGCATGTTTCCGCACGTGAACGACTACATGTCTGTCTACGCGTCAAACTCGTGCATGTTGCAGAAAATGTGCAACAGCGACCCCTGGGGTCACACATTTCGGCTGGGTCGCCAGGACTTACGGTGTGTAACACCGGAAGTAAGGCTTCCCATACATTTTCTCTGTTGACTTTTTCTTAAAATTCGTTTATGCCGCAAACACACAAGCGCGTACCTCGCGTAACCATGTACGCGCGTAACGCAGCTTAAAATGTTGCTTGAACCATTTTGTGTCGTCAAACATGGTCGAGACGATACGCCGCGTAACGTGCTCGTAGATGAGACCGCCCAAAACTCCCCCCCCCCGCAATTTTTTCTTTTGCTGAAACCATTCACTGATCTTACCAGGACAGCCAGTTTTCTCTGGGCCACGTCGACCACACGCCCTCTTCTTTCTTGTTCCTGTCCCCGGTACAACACAATCCTGGTGTTGTTACAGGACAGGACGGCTGCACACTGCGATGATGAGGTTTTGGTCCTCCATTTGCGGTTCTGTCCTCTCCGCGTCTCTCTGCCAGTGACGTCGGGTCAAGCTCAACGCTGATTGGTTATTGCGGCGCGTACGCGCGTAAAAAAGTTGCAATTTTTTGAACCTCCTCGTATGCGCGTGTATATGTACACGCCCAGTATATGTACGCGCAGTATACATACGCGCCTCATACGCGCCTAACGCGAGTAATGGTACGGCCACACCAAAAGCGTATAAGCAACATTTTACTCGCGTTAGGCGCGCGTATGAGGCGCGTTATATATACGCGCGTATATGTACGCGCGTATATGTACGCGCGTATATTTACGCAGCGTATATGTACGCCGCGTTATAGTACGCGCGTATATGTAACGCGCTCTTCATACGCGCCTAACGCGAGTAAAATGTTGCTTATACGCGTGTGTAACGCGTATGTACGCGTCTTCATACGCGCGTAAACCAATGGTTCCCTATGGAAAATTTGTCCGATATTTTATACGCGTGATATCGGTCGGGTAACGCTTTTGGTGTGGCCGTACCATTACTCGCGTTAGGCGCGGTATGAGCGCGCTATGTATACGCGCGTATCATATAACGCGCGTACATATACGCGCGTACGAGGAGTTCAAAAAATTTAACTTTTTACGCGCGTACGCGCCGCAATAGCCAATCAGCGTTGAGCTTGACCCGACGTTCACTGGCAGAGAGACGGAGAGGACAGACCGCAATGGGAGGACCAAACACCTCAGCATTGCAGTGTGCAGCCCGTCCTGTCCTGTACAAACACCAGGATTGTGTTGTACGCGGGACAGGAACAAGAAAGAGAGGGCGTGGGTCGACGTTGGCCGAGGAAACTGGCTGGTCCTGGTAAGATCAGTGAATGTTTCAGCAAAAGAAAAATGGCGGCGGGGGGGGGGGGAGTTTTTGGCGGGTCTCATTCTACGCGCGTCACGCGCGTATCTGACCATTTTTGACACAAAAACGGTCAAGCAACATTTTAGCTTGCGTTACGCGCGCGTACATGGTACGCGAGGTACGCGCTTGTGTGTTCGCGGCATAAAATGTTGCTTATACGCGTGTAACGCGTGTAAACGCGTCTCATACGCGCGCTAGTAACCAATGGTTCCCTATGTGAAAAATTGCCGATTTTATACGCGTGATACGCGGGTAACGCTTTTGGCGTGGCCGTACCTTTAGGCCTATATAAATAGTTTTAAGCAGGGAACCAAGCCAATCATTAGTCAAGGTAGTCGTGACCATAAAACGTTTGATTTGAGGCAAAATTATATTTTGGAAAAAGGAGGAAAAGACAGAGGTACAAGACTGTGTACGTTATTTTTTGCGAACTAGTGAGGAACAATTATCTCGTACATCATGCTTTTTCGCTGATTGGGGCTCGCTGTTAACAGAAAACCTTTACTGCATCCGGGAAAGTGAAGTGGTCGATGACTGCTGCCACTGACTTGATAGCCTACCCGAGAAAAATTATGAATTTCCCTTCGTTTTTGGAAAGTTAGAGTTGTTAACAATTGAAGAGGAAATTAGCTGTAGGGCATGTTGAAAAATATGTTGAAATATAATATATGGTCAAAGTAAATATATGACATTCAAATGATATTTGTAGTATTAAAGCTGGCAATGCATTATGTTGAATGAATACGTAACTGGAATACGAGAATGAATTCACATGTAGTTAAATTGAGATGACTGTTATCACGGGCGGTGACTGCAGTCCTTTGCACAAACACAGAAGGTGGTCTTCGTGCGTCAAGGCAAGCGACTGTAGTAGGTGATGTGCAGGTGCTGCGTCATGGCTGCTTTTCCGTTGACATTGAAACGGTCTGCTCCAGCTTCCCGTCTGGTCGGAGCTGGAACACTCAAGAGACCTTAGAAAAAATATTTTTTTTGGCCATTTTTGCAAAATTTACTTGAAATCCTTATCATAACCCACTTACAGCCACTGAGTTAGAAGTACTGACATATTAAATAATTAATAGTCATTCATCTGTGGAACGGGGCAGGGCTCGAAAACTCCAGCCAATGATTTCCAGAACCCACCGCGAGCGGATGCATGGACAGTAAGTACGTCAATCAAAAGCCGGTCATACTGCACTCCTCCTCCCCCTCCCCCGCTCAGGACCCCTTCGCGCACGTACTCAAAGCTCGTAACCCAGAGCATGCGTCGTGTAGCTACTGTAAGCTAGCTAATCACATTTAGACCTAGCACTAGAGAAGACCACCCATAATTCCAACCCAGCTAGCCTGGCTCGCTCTCACGCATCTGTGTTCGCGCTCGTGCATGATTGCACGTCCATGTACTTGGAATGGGTGGAGTCAGAGTCAGCGTTGACGGGAGGGGGTAGGGACCATTTGATGTTGTGTATTTTCAAAATTTGCTGGCGTTGCGCAAAAATCCCATACCCAACCTTTAAGGCAAGTCAAAACTGCTCAGGAAAAATCCAAAATTCTTTGACATGGCAACCTTCATTTTTTTTACAGAAACGCAAAGTTACTTTACCACTTTTTTTTGGAACAAGTATGTGAGTAACTATTAACTAAATTACTTTTTTAAAGTAACGTTCCCAACACTATACCTAAGCCGGTCCCTGGAGTTCTGTGCCCCGAGTGCATTTGGTACTTTGGTTGTGGAATTCGATATGCCAAGTTATCTTACTGTGCTAGGACTGTCACTGTGCTTTATTAACCTCACTTGAGAAAAGGTTAAGGTCCGTTTTAAAACAAGTTCCACAGCCACAATCCATTGCGTTTTGCCCACTTCGTGAAGCACCCTCATGACGGCATTCGTGTTAAACTGTATGGCGGCCAAGTGAACAGCGAGATTCAATTTATATGTAAATGAGACATGAATTCAAGGCTTGTCTATACAAAACATATTTATACATAAACAATAAAGCCATCGAATAGTGCATGAAATGTTCTCCTTGATCCTTGGTGATTACCCATATGTGCAAAGCAAAGTTTTGAGGTTGAAATAATGTTGCATGATTTTCCATTTCCGGCCACATAAATTGCAGATCAGGTAATTATTACACAGAAGGTGGTCTTCGTATGCGTCAAGGCAAGCGACTGTAGGTGATGTGCAGGTGCTGCGTCATTGGCTGCTTGTCCGTTGACATGGAAACCGTCTGCTCCAGCTTCCCGTCTGGTCGGAGCTGGAACACTCTGGAGACCTAAGAAAAAATAAATAAAGGATAGAAGGGAGCAAGAATGGAAGACGTTTAAAAATTACGTGCTGACCAGCCTGTCACACAGCAACTATGTATTGGTCCATAAATTGGGGCATTATCGCTATTCCAAGATAAAAAAGCTCAGTAGCAATATAATTAATGCAACCCTACTGGTAAGGGTTATCAATCAAACTTATTGACATTTTTTCATTTAGAGCCTTCTGGTCAAAATTGCAATACAAGGTGATTAATACAATGAAAATGAAGGAATATGGATTAAGAGAATGCTGAGGCTGATATATACTGTAGGTATATTTTGAGGTTTCTTTTAAGATGGAGTCATACAGAAAGTTCAAAGGCAGCTTTAATGCCATCAGACACAAGCCAGAGTCACTTGGGTAAATGAATGGCTCGTTAGGGACAGTCGACCCTGCAGCCATACCTCCTGGACATGGGGCTCCTTGGCAAACGATGTCCTGGCCAGAGCGTGAGTGTGTAGGCTCAGCTGCTTTCCAACCAGCTCCCCCTCCTCAACCTCCACCAGTCCTGCACACAGAGTCTCAGTTGAAGTATGACACAATAGATACAACAGCCACCAAGTGGGCCATCACATCTTTTAGCAGACGCATCATTAAACGGGTGACATTATGCCACAAGGAGAGACTGTCATTGGCCATCACAAGCAGTTTTGAAAATCTGCCTTTTCCTGTGTCTACGTGGCTCAGATCAGTCTACCAGCCTACCCAGTTGACTATCAAATGTTGCTTATCTATACATCATACAGCTAGGTGGACAAGCCCACTTGTGATGTCAACAGAAATAGGCAGATTTAAATTAAAACTGCTTGTAAGGGCTAATCACACTAACACTTCGTGATATTATATCCCCCCTTTAAATTCGAAACTACTAAAAGAAAAGTCAGATGCATGCATCTTTCCAAAAGAGAGTATACACACATTGGCGTTAAACTCAGTATGCGTTGGGATGGGTGTCAAACTCTAGCTAGATATCAATCGGCCTACAGTCCCTCCATGGGATGTTGACGTGTACTGCGCTATCGCATGTCAGACAATTATTTTGAAGGCCGTGAATCAGGAACATTGTGAGGTACCAGAGTTCTGTGCAACAATGAAGGCCACTCGGTTGGTGCCCGGCTGCATTCGGATGAAGCCACACTCCCTGTGAAGAGGCTTCTTTGTCTCCGCATCGGAGGCATTGAACCTGCGAACACAGGTGCCACAGAAAGCTAGACCGACGTCTATATCCACCACAGCGCTACAATGGAGTCATTTGTGCTTTCAAATCCAGAGATGGCACGAAGGATCATTAAATTTAATAAACCAAATATAAAAATAGCAATAGAAAAAGGGTTTGCCATAGGACAACCGCAGGTGTTTTCTCATAGCACTAATTATGGGTCTGGCTATTTTGATCTACCAGGGGCGGGGCCAAAAATAGGGTGAGGTGCGTGTGAAGAGATCACCCATTGACCACGTGACTTGGTACATAAAAGTAGCGGAGACATAATTACTGTTATCAGCGGTAGGTGTGGTTGTCCTAAAATGACACCTAAAATGAAGTACTGCATTGTTTTTGAATGACCACAAAACGCACGCACATAAAGTTGATGATGGGCTGTCCCACTTGGGTGAAGTGCAGGGCCTCCGTGTAGCGGAAGGGCTTTAGGCTGGGGAAGGACCCCTCTCCGGGCTCGACTGATTCCCAGTTTACCCAGGAGCCAATCCAGAGGGGAGATGGCTTCGTTCCAGCTTAGCTAATGTTGGAAAACAGAAATAGACCACGCACTTCGGGAGGTTGAAGATGAGATGTCAAATGTATGCTTGCTAAATGTCCACAAGGTGCCAGTAGTTCATGGTGAGGACACAAGCAGGCAGCACCAGGGAAACAAACGTTGTAGCGCAACATTGTTGAGCGCATGCATTTAAATGAGACCCTTACGTAGACCTTCACGGTTTATAAAAATATATTACCACTCTTGGATTTTTTTTTATAGAACGGTCCAAGTAAAGTAAAATATAGGCCTATTGGCTGTTAAGGCAGCCATAGCATCTTAGTAAGTAGGCTATTATCTCAAACAATAACCTTTAAAAATAATTCGGGTGTTGCAGCGTTCGCTATTAAAACAGGTTATATATATATACGAGTATGCGGTCCATGGTGTATGGCCTCGAACACGATTACCTACTTTGTGTGCATAAACAATAAAGGTCATGCTGTTGAAGACTAGATATCGGAGCTTGTTACCTGGCTGGTGGAACGGGCACGCCATCGATAAGGTTGACCCGGCGGATCACTGATACAGAATATCAATGAAGATCAAATACATCCGCGTTTGCGTCTGGATTATAAAGCTTTACGACATAAAAAAAAGGATCATGGGAATTGTAGTGAAAACAGTATAAATATGTTGCTTTTTACGTCGTTGCGTGGGTTTTTACAAGACAACTTTTTGATAAAATAGTGACCATTTTATATGACATCATACAATAATTTGAGCAATAGGCATGCAGTGAAAATTCCACACATGCATTTCACCCATAAACATTTACCCCTTTGCAGTGTGAAACATGTGGCTTGTTTATTTTTTTTTATTAAGGAATCAATGTGTTCCAAAGCTCAAACATGAGCATCTGCTTCAGTATCATTCATACAGTATATTAGTTTAAACTTTCTCCTCATTTGATCGCCCAGGCATGGGTTAGGTGTTCTGGGGGTGGGTGGGGGTGGGGGTGGGGGGGGGGGGGGGGGGGGGGGGGGCGACGAACGATGACGGACGACGACGACGACTGCATTCAGGCCCAATCCCATTTCTACCCCTTACCCCTTCCTCTTACCCCTTCTAAACAAGGGGAAGTGGTAAGGGGTAGAAATGGGATTGGGCCTCAGTGTCCAGTGGTGATGTCATGAGCATCCACCTCTCCACTCAGACCTTGCTCTTTTTGCAGTTCTTGAGGGCATCTGCCAAGGCGTGCAGTGCCATGTCAGCGTTTGACTTCTTGCAGTTGTATCCCATCAGTCCAATGCGCATTACCTAATGGAATATAAAAATTAACAGTGAGGACTAAATTCAAATAATTACTGATTGTAGCCTGAATCTTAAAACCACATGTAATCACGCACACGCACACATACAAACACTCACACGCACGCATGCACACACACGCACGCACGCACGCACGCACGCACGCACGCACGCACGCACGCACGCACGCACGCACGCACGCACGCACGCACGCACGCGCACACACACACACACACACACACACACACACACACACACACACACACACACACACACACACATGCACACACACCGACACACACACACACACACACACACACACACACACACACACACACACACACACACACACACACACACACACACACACACACATACACACACACCACCCGTCTTTACCATGCCGATGGAGGGCCCCAGGCCCCCGGTCATCTCCATGTTGTGGTTCTTCATCATGTACACCAGCAGCTCCCTCCAGTTGTAGCCCTTGGGGATGGCGATGGTCGTCACCGAGGGCAGCCTCAGGTCCTGCAACAACCAGGCATCACATCGTATATCTTACATAAACAGAACCTACAGTCATTAGTCGGTCATTTGTTACGCTGAGTATGGATTCTCCTGTACTGGGGTTCTGTCTAAAGCCAGATTGGAATTGATGAATATGTTATTTTATGAATAATATATTTGTGATAATAATCATTAATAATCTTTTTTCTTTTTTAAAGTATCTTGCAACATGCCCAATGTATAATATACATGTATAAATGATATAAATATTTTAAATCATACATACATATTATTGTTTTTTTATACTCTATTTCACCAAGCGTTTTTTCAGTTTACATTGTTGTGTTTGGGAACAATGGCAATTCACCTTATCACGAATGAAGAGGGTGAGGCCCAAGTCCTCCAGCCCCTTGTAGAGGTAGGCCGCCAGCTCCTTGTGCTGCCTCCAGGATTCCTCCAGCCCCTAGGGGGAGACAGAGACCAGAACACCGTTGTGTCTTAATGCACCGTATTGCAACTTGACCTTGACGAACAAACCCAGGCCCGGTGCCACGAGGGGGCAGAAGGGTGCAATGCCCCCTCGGTACAAACATTGTGCCCCCTTAGTTTAGGATCCATATTCTGTGTCTCTATTACCCACTGATGCATCAAAGTTAGACATTTTACCAGCTGAAAAAAACTACCTATTTGTGATTGGCCATCCCAAAAGAAGAGCGGGGTCAGTTACATTTATGTAAAGAAAAATAAATGTTTCACTGAGCAGCTGAATCAAATATCTGAATCAAAAAAGATGCAGCCGGGTTGGGCTTGTATCATTTTGTTATTATTCAGCTTTTTGGAAATGCGTTCTTGAGTGTGTCCTTCAACATGTTATAGTTTGGAAGTTGTAGCTTGCGTACCTTCTCAGCAAGAATGGCCAGACTCTCTCTTAAGGAAAAGAACCCAGAAACAGGCCCTGTGTGGTGGTATCTAAAACAAAAGGTGAACAGAGATCATTCATGGCTGTTATATAACGTATTCTTGGTGGCCTGTGGGTTGAAACAGTTTGGACTTTGGGTTGCTGCCATACCCTGCTGATATATTTAACCATAACGTTACATAATAACAATAACAAAAAATATTTAGTTAGCACTTTTCTAAACAACAGGCAGACACACTAAATCACAGGGCAAAAAAAATGGGGTCATTTCAGAGCACCCTCTATGGTTTACGTGCGTTTCGGTTGAGGTCACACTGCATAGTTGAGGGTAGTGGACTTACCCTCGGACTGTCTGGCCATCGCAACCCCAGTAGTTGGAAAGATGAGTCATATCCAAGAGGTAGGATACAGGCTTGGTTTTCCGGTTAAACATCTTGTCACTGGAGAGAGGGTAACAAGGTGTGTTATTTTTATTGATTATTGGGACCCATATTTCTGTTTTTGAATTTCATTCATCTTTTTTTTTTTTTTTTTTTACGCCCAGATGCATGCACGTGGACACACACACACACACACACACACACACACACACACACACACACACACACACACACACACACACACACACACACACACACACACACACACACACACACACACACACACACACACACACACACACACACACACACACACACACACACAGCAGTCTCTTTACCATGCTCTTTCGTTGAAGGAAATGGGAGCTGTTCCCGGGGGAGAGTTTAAAGCCTTCTGAGAGCCAGTGTACAGTATGTCAATTTCTGGAAAGACGGTATATATAAGTTAATCATGATCCAACATGAAGGAACAAATGCACAAAAACACACTTGCCCTCATGTGTATCAAAACACGCACAAACACAGTGACTCTTACTTTGTTTGTCCATGAAGATGGGTGCTGCCCCCATTGACGCAACGGTGTCAACCAGGAAGAGACAGTTGTGCCTTGGAAAAGAAAAAAAGTCATGATTTGATTTGATTTGCCCTTAGGGGAGCCACGCAAGCTCACACCGTATTGTTGGAGGATAACCTACTTTTGACAAATGTCTCCGATGCCATCCATGGGGTGACAGAGGCCGGCAGAGGACTCTCCGTGTGTGAGGAAGAACAGCACCGGCTTGTGTTTGGCCATGGCCTACGAAACATGAAAGACCCCTAGCATGAAGTTAGCCATTATACGGCTCAACTGCATTATGTGTATATTGTCTTTTAAATTATGTATAGTTTGATCTTGAGTACATTGTACATCAAATGTCATATAGACATATCCACATATATACACATATCTGTATACCGGGTATACAGACTTTTTGCCATATCACACATAAATAACATTAATAAGCCTATCGAACATCCTTAGGAAGCATTTAGATTACCTGTTCAATTTCCGTATTGGAGAACAGTTCCCCTGGTGTTTTTACCATTTTATGTACTTTAGCACCTACAAAGGAAAACAAAAATCATTATTATCGTAGCAACCAGCGGTTCATGTCAATAGCCTCATTCTAGTTTATAAATCGATAATTGATTGATATATAGTCACATATAGATCTAAATTAACATCGATGGTCCCCTTTGCGGACGGAGAGGGTCCCCGCGTAAAACCGTGCGTAAAAAGACCTACCCATTCGCTCGGCTATTTCCGCTACTCGTTCTCCCCAGATTCCGTTGATGGCAACCAGCACACTTTCTCCAGGTTCCACTGTGTTAAAAACGGCACACTCCATGGCAGCATGTCCAGAGCCACTCATGGATATCGTCATGTTGTTTTCGGTCTGGAAGATGTATTGAATCCCTTTCTTGATGTCGTTCATGATCTGTTAAGAATAAATGGAAAACCACAGACAGGTCAGACCTTATTTTTTTTTTTAGAAAATATTAGTAATTAAATAAATATTAAATGACATTATTATAAACGATGCGTTTTGAGATTAGATATATAGGCCTAGTCGTCATAGAATGAAGTCTATTAATGAAAAAATGGAAAACCAAATACCCAGCATTTACCTCATACATTTCTGGATGCAAATGACCGATTATCGGCCTGCCCCCGGCCGCTAGAACACGTGGCGGCACGTTGGAAGGCCCCGGTCCAAACAGGTAACGGTTTGGGACTTCGAGTGGCCGCAGGAGGGCCGCGGGAGGCGGGATAGTCAGGGAAGACATCGAGCGATCCAGGCGCAGGAGTAGCGGAGCGCTCCTAGGGGCCAGCGAACTCTCCAGGGCCGCTGCCGTGTTTTGCGCCAGCAGCGCGCCCCGGCTAAACACTGCCCTCTGCATCATGGCTGGAGATCCTCGTTCCTGGGAATGCTAGAGTACCTCGGACAGACTGACTTCGACTCTGGCATTTGGCGAAGATTTAAAACAAAGTTCTTTGACCTATTGGTCCCAGAGCCATGTGCGTCACTCACGTAATAGTTGGGGGTGGTTTGGGTGTGTGCGTGTGTGTGTGTCTGTGTGTGTGTGTGTTCTATCAAAAATGATATGTTAACAGCTATGTGATGTTCAATGTTTGACTTTGGGTAAGGAGAGTTAATGTTACTGTTTCGGTTAAATTGGAAGGTCCGTAAATAAGTAGATAAAATGATAATATAATATTTTGTTCTTTTGAGAAAAAAGACAAAAGTGTATTTAAGACGATGATCTAATACATTGCGATTTGTAAACAGCTAATCAGAGTGTCAGAGTGTCAGAGAGGAGTGTTCCTGTTTAAAGAGACGTGATTGGCTGAGCAGACAGTCCAACAGATAGCACGGATGTGGCTCCTTTACACAATTTCTAGATATGCTTCTACACATTAGGGGGTTATTGAATGGAATTGAAAAAACATCACATTATATTATCATAACTTGCGATTTGTTTTTAATTTGTTATAATATGAAGGCTACATTGATAGACATAATATCAAGAACACTCTTTGTCAACAAATACTCCTAAAAGCTCAGAAAGTCTCACAAAAAAAACAGATACATTGGTAATGACTAACTGCCCGTTGACCTCAAGGTCCAATGCCATGCATCTGGTACGAACTAGATTATGGCCATGGTTGGACTTGCACTCTAGACCATATGTCTCTAAACTCAAGTTACAAAGCATTTTAGTACATCTTGGAAAAAAAAGACACACCCACAATCCCCCCAAAAAGCCGCAAAAACATGTATGCATAAAACGCGAATGAGCCGCTTCCAGGATAGCACATCCCTCAGAAATGAGTCAACAACATACATTTATTAAGTTGCTTCTTCTGAAAAATGCTTTGGATAAAAGCGTCTTCTAAATGCTCTAAATGTAAATGTTAATGCTTGCATGCATAATCAACAAAATGGAGCAAGAATTGTAAAAAATTGTAATTATATAAGAACAATATCAGAATAGCCTTTTTTAATATTTCTCTAACTGCAACTTGATGTGTTAGAGAATAACCTATGAGGTAAATGATTACCTCACCATTCACCCTAACCTAGATAAATAAATACGAGTTGTGTTGTTTACCCCCTATCTATGGCCTTTTAGACACCACCGCAAGGGGCCACCAGCACATTAGCCCCCCAGAGATAAAGAGAGAGCGAGAGAGAGAGCGAGAGAGAGAGCGAGAGAGAGAGAGAGAGAGAGAGAGAGAGAGAGAGAGAGAGAGAGAGAGAGACACACACACACACACACACACACACACACACACACACCACCACACACACACACACACACACAACACACACACACACACACACACACACACACACACACACCAACACACACACACACACACACACACACACACAGAAAGTTAACACGAGAAGAGAGAGAGAGAGAAGGAGAGAGAGAGAGAGAGAGAGAGAGAGAGAGAGAGAGAGAGAGAGAGAGAGAGAGAGAGAGAGAGAGAGAGAGACATGAAGAGAATTGTAGCTTAAGAACCCTAATAAATGTATGCGTTCAACTTATTATTGAGTCCGACAACCTAAACAATTCTACCTTATGACACAGACGGAGAAGATAACAACATAGGCCTATAGCACAGTCGAATATTAACACAAATAGTACACACAAAAATCGTTTCTGGGGTAGTAAGACTTAAATAAGAAGACAAATAAACATCTTATTGTCTGCATTGTTAATAAAACCGTGTAATTAATCCAGAGAGAGACAACCAAATAAAGAGGCCTGAAGACATTCCATCATGTGTTAATTGTCCACTGTTAAAGTGCCCCTGCACTGTCGTCCTCGCTGTATCAGGCCGAACGAGCTGCGTTGCTCTGGCTCGCTGCATCCCACTGCGATGATGCTGATGCTGATGCTGATGTCATCATCCTATTCCCTAAACATCCCCGTCACAGTCTGTTCGGCCATTACCCACACCCACCCTCCCCTCGCAGATATACAAGGGCGGGCCGCAGTCGCAGCACACCGCCTGTACACCCATCCTCCTTGTTAACCATCCGCTCAGTCTCCAGCTCGAGCCCTGCCTCCTCCTCCTCCAGATGTTTTCCGCTCTCTGATTGACGCAGCACCATCTTCCAGACTCTAGCTCGTCCATCCTCAGTAAACTCGGTCCGAGCATCACTCGAATCGCTCGCTACAGGGGCGGATTCGACTCGCATGGATGCGCTACGGGATGCTGTTCGCTGATCGAACAGAGGGAGAAGAAAAATAAATAACAGGAAACATCGGATGACGCCCACATCTCTTTTGTAACATTATAACGGTCGTCGATTCTGGGCGTTTAGGTAAGATGATGATGACTATTTCTGACGAGTGTGGCATGGTGGGGGCAGAGGTGGCCAGGGTGGCAGGCTACTCTTCATGTGATGTGCGTTTGTCTATGTTGGTGTTTTTCCTTTTGCCTTGTGTCATCTGAGCTTTTAAACACAGACCGTAAATACAGGCGCTAGAATGTCAACAATTTCCTAATTGGTTGAATCAAGACTATCATCGAAAATGGACTGAAGGTATAGCCTACGATGATCTTACGAGCTTGAATCGGTGAATATCAGTTGAAATGGCATAATTTCGTAAAGTAACTACCTCCCGAAAAGCCATGGTGACATTTCTAAATAATAACACAAAATGGTGTGCGTTTTGACGCAGCGGTGGAGGAGGGTTGGTGCTGATGGAGGCGATGTTTACACGGACGGTATTGGAGCACAGCAAGCGGCCTGCAGGAGCGCTTTTGAGGTGCGGCAGGCCAGCAAGATGGAGGGGAAAATATTTACATTCTATCGACTGCGATGAGAGAAAATTGTCATCGCATGTTGTAGGCGCGGTTGCGTCGCGATTTGGTGGCATGCCATGTGTCCTTAAGGCGTTTTCCCCCTCTATTTGGAATGAAAGCGTATTCTCGGGGAAAGCAGAGGCAGGTGATTTTAGGTGGGGAAGAGAACACGCAGCCATTTTATTGTAGAATTGCAATGATCGTAGTCTCAATCGTGCTGTTCCAGCTTCTTGTGGCACGTCGATTCAGTTTTTCGCTAGTGCAGTGTCTACTGTCTCGCTATGATAAATACTAAACACGATCTGCTGCCATTATATGTCTAGGCCTATAATATGTATGGAGCTATGCTTATGCTTATGACGAACGCAGCTGCATGGACTAATCCAAAAATCTACTGCCCACTATATTTGTTTGTTTGTGTTTTTTATTCTGTGTTGGGACAGAGGACCCTTAACACATCGTTTTTCAAAAACACTGGCACCCTCCACAGTTGAGTCACTCACTCCTATGTTCCTAAATGTGATCCTGATAGGTGCTTGGCTGTCGCGTGCTTGGCCGGCCTCTTACAGATCGACAGTCTTCTTGCCAAGTAGCAGCCATCGTCAATCCTTTACCTCGCCCCCCCCACCACTGCCACCAATGGCTACGGGCTC
>OLKM01005523.1:0-16879 GCA_900291075.1 Melanogrammus aeglefinus | reverse complement strand
CATCCACTTCTAGATAAAGGGCTTCTTGACGGTCCGCGTAGCCAGGACAGGAGCAGTGACAGCCTTGTTTTGTAAGTGTCTGAAATGCTTTTCACATATTCACTCCACTGTCTCTTCCAACTTGCACTGACCTTTGAACCTTGTTTTTTTCTTAGCTTCTTTCTAGGCTCTCCAACCAGTCGATAAGCGGGGCTGCATGCTTTGCGAACCCTTGCTACAAAACGCCTGTAGAAGGAGGCAAAACCCGCAAGAAGCGCGTAATTTAGTGACGGTGGATGGGCGCTTCCACCTCTGCACTGCCCTGGTCTTCTCTGGGTCGTTTGCCATCACCGGCAGGGGAGATGATATGACCAAAGGTATCGCACCTCCCGCTGAAAAAAATGGCAGTGTCGGACATCTTCAGTTCAGGTTATGCTGCTGGAGCCGACTCAGGACCATCTCCAACCGTCTGCAGGTGTTGACTGAAGGATGTGGAGAGAAATTATGATATCTGCCAAATACAGCAGGCAATGACTGAAACTCTGATCCCCGAAGATACGTCCATTGGGCGCTGGAAAGTTCCTGGCGCATTACAAAGTCCAAATGGCATTCTGTTGAACTCGAAGAGGCCAACGGGGTACAGATGCCGGTCTTCTCTTTTGTCTCTCTCTGACATGCCGTCTTCTCTTTGTCTCTCTCTGACATTGGCACCTGGTTGTATCCACTTGCCAAGTCGAGCGTTGAGAACCATTTGGCACCAGTAAGAGCATCCAAAGATTCTTCAATGCGCGGCAGCGGATATGCGTCTTTCCTCGTCTTGGCGTTGAGTTGTCGATAATCGACACACAGCCGGATGTCACCACACTTTTTCTGGACAACTACGATGGGGGAGGAGTAAGGGCTGGAGCTCACTCTCACAATCCCTCGCTGTAACAGTTCTTGTATGTGGGACTTGACCAGTGAAAATTGAGATGGGGGGAGACGGCGGTACCGCTGGCGAACAGGGACGTCATCCATCAGTGGGATCTCGTGGTAGATCAGGTCAGTACAGCCCAAATCCCCATCATCCAGGCTGAATGCGTCTCGGTACTTTGTCAGCAAACTCTTGGCTGCTTGTGCATCATTAACAGGGAGATCGGGCCAATTCAGTTCACTCAGGCCAGGGAGGGGGTGGGGGGAAGAGGCCTCTACTGCCGTAGACTGGATGAATACCACCTGTCGGCCTTCGTCCTGTGTCTGCTCCTCCACCTGTACAGCCTGGAAGAGGAATGTAGATCGGCCAAATGTAACGTCCACAACACTGTTTTTTGACTCAGCCACTGGTCTTCCTCACCAACATTACAACAGGGATTGTTGACAGTTTCCTCTTGGAAACAGTGAGGAGGGCGCTAGATATGAGCAGGTTTCATGGTAACCGACCTTTTCCATAGGGCAGAGGCTCCAGCAATACAGTACAAGGGCTGGGCCTGGGCCTTGGGTTGCAGGTGGCCTGGACAAACTGTAGGGAGCCCGCTGGTATCCGGAATTGCCGGTCCCCGGTGGTGTCACAGCCCTCCCCTAAATGGCCGGTCTGCAAAGAGGCGGTTCTATCTGTTGGTACTCTGACAATGCACGCCCCCATTCCCTCTCAGCTTGTTTTTACTAGAGGAGAAGAAAAGAGATTGTCACCATGTTCCTGAGAATAATACAGAGTAACAGCCACTGAATAATGTTCATTCCCAACAGACAGGTACTACAGTTTTCCTTTGTTGGGAAAGCTGGATCAGGAGGGTCTTTTACCACCAGGATGCCCATCTGTGGAAGGGTGGTGCCGAGAACTTCAACATCTAACTCCACAATACCCCAAATATGGAATATCTAATCCATTAGCTGCTGTTAATTTGAGCCAGGTACAAGAGATTTCAGTTGCTCATTTGTTTGTGGGCATCAGATACTGTTCAAAGGAAAGCCTGTTGTACAGTAGTTACCATTGATCCAGTATCAAGTAAGGACGGCACCTCCAGCCCCCCCTACTCTGATCTTTACTAACTGGGCAGCGTCCAATTAGCCGAGATGCCAGACTTGCCTGTTTAGAACCCACAAATCCCCCTTCTGGTATCGGGTTCCCAACACCAGAGGGCGCTAGTTTTCCTGCTGCTCCACTGCATTCACTCTTGCTCCCACCCATTGGCCCCGTCCCCGTGATCCCACCCCCCCAGGGAGACCGCCCATTTCAACCCGACAAAATCTAGCAATATGACCTGCCTTGTGACACCGCATGCATATTGGTTTTCCATCTGGCTGGAACTGGTATTGTTTTGGCCTGCTGCTGCTGGGGGGATCCTGGGGGCTTGTATAATTAGGGGGCAGTGGACGAAGAGCCTAAGTGTTTAAGGAATGGCATCTAGCTGTTACTTTGCTGTTTACGTAAACACTTCCTGTCAATTCTGCCAGCTCATCACTGGCCTAGCGAGCAATAGCGTTGGTGTCGACATTCATCTTGAACCTAATCCTGTAGCATTTGAATCACAGGAGTATGCTCGTGCTCTTTGTCCACAAGCAGGGGGCCCTCGCTTTTCCCATTTAATAGCTGCATTACGTACATCTTTGAAGGAATAGTTTAGGATGTTGCCGAACCAAGTGGGGCCAATTCACGCTGTAATTTGGTATCACGTACGTTTCAATGAATGTGTCGCGAATCACCAAATCTGAATTTGAAACCCCCCTTGGATCTTTACTTTCAAGTAGTAGTTCCATCAAATGCAACCAAAGCATGGGGAAAACTCACGTATGGACTCATTATCCTGTTGCCGGCGTTGAAAAAATTGTCTCTGTAAGCTCACATATGTTTGATCACACCCAAAATTATCAAACAGTATTGTGAAAATAGCCTCTGGTGTGGCTCTATCAGTTGGAGAGCTAAATTTTACCTCCCGCTTAGCTTCCCCATCTAGCAGATCACAAAGAAATGTTGCTTGTTCAACCTGTGTGTGCTGCACAGACAGTGACTTTTTTGCTTCTTCTACCCAGTCTTCTACAGTTAACCCATCCTGAGCTATATCTCCTGAAAACCGTGGACATTTCCTCTCTCTTGGTGCATACATGTACACCCGCCCCGTTGAATCACTACTGACATTATTAGTTACTACACGGCTAGATGGCCCAGGGGCCTCTACATTTACTGTTCCGTTTCCCCCATCTTTGAGTCTATTATTTTTCTTGCTTTTAGTTGTTTGCTGAACAAGTTCAGTCAAGGCTCTTGATTTTGTTCCTCTGATTCAGACATTTTAAATTGACTTTCTCAAAAAAACAAAAAAAAACACACCCAACAATCAATTCTTGGACATGGGTAAGCGAACCCCCCACAAGAATAATGTCTTTGTCCACTGTGTTTGTAAAACGCTGGTGGTTCGGCGTTGCAGCTAGAGGGCGGTGTTGCAGCTAGAGTGCGGTGGATGTCCTCTTGGGCAACCACTGTCCTCCTCCTCCACCCCCAACCTTTGCTACCTTAGTGCCTCCAAATAAATAAAAAAACAAAAACAAAACACACACAAAAAAAAAAAAAAAAAAAAGCCTCCGCTAATCCTGCCGACAACGCCAAATGTGACCGGCACTAGGATTACTTGTGTATGACAACGCCACTCTCTTTAAAGGGGAGAGACCCTGGACTACACGCAGTGTGACTAATTTACAGCAACCACTCCCCACGCAGGTTAATACCTATTAGGGCAAGGACAAGCAGAGGCTCTTAAAGTTGTACAAAAATAAAGTTTATTTTAACAATATCCCCTCAACAATAAAATCAATACTTTTGTATTGATTAGGGCTGATACCTAGAGTTGGACACACACATAACCAGGTGAATACTGTTATGTATTTAAAGGTTCGAAGGCACTGCACAACTTCCAAGACAACTGCACACTTAAACAACTCAAAACACTGTATACTTAAAAGTTCGAACGCACTGCACACTTCCAGAGCAAAACATTAAATTCTACAACACCATGGAAAGGTGGATGGTCAACAACTATCAAGGTAAGCGCAAACAAAACAAAAAATGGAGACACTAATTATAAGGATTTCTGGAGGAGAGACAGTGGCTGCCCTGCCGACGTGTGTCGCCAGTTTCAGCCCTACCAAGACCGGAATAAATACATTACAAGAAATTCAACAGTATTATTTAAAACTGACCCAGATGATATACCCATGCCCAGTCTCTCGTACCTGCTTTGAGCTAAGCGTTGTTAGCGCATCCAAGTAATTACAGTAGATTGACTGGGACAGCTAATGCTGCTTGTCATAAAGTGCTGATGATGATAATATCTACAAACTATAACAGGAAAATACAAAGTTAAATAAACCACCGAATATACAGCAGCAGACGGGTGGCAACATCATATTAGGGTGGCCATTATTAGTAGCTCCCACCTTAAACTGCTACGAGGTAAGGCCTACAGGTACGAGGTACAATGCAGTTTTAACCCTCATGGCACCAACCGACACACACTAAGAATGCAAGGAGAGGTAAATAATCTAAACTCAACATTAAACAAACAAGCATATAGACCCAGAAAAGTGTTTGTACCTCTTTTCTTCTCAGACCTGCGACGCCGGCAACAGGAGCATGGACGAGGGTGAGCTACGAGAACAAACGTGGACTTGCAAAGTCCCGCGAGATCCTAGTCTCATGTACTGTGAGGCTGCTGTTGCTAGGTTCCCCACCTGGTGACCTGGGTCCTAGCGTCCCATATGTTACATTAGGATAGGAGGTTTTAGCAAAAGTGGTTAGGGTTAGGGTTATGGTTAAGGTTAGGGGTTAGGGGTTAGGGGTTAGGGTTAGGATACAAGGTTTTAGCCAAAGTGGTTAGGGTTAGGGTTGCGGTTAGGGTTGTGAGTTAGGGGTTAGGGGTTAGGGTTAGGGTTAGGATAGAAGGTTTTAGCCAAAGTGGTTAAGGTTAGGGTTAGGGTTAGGGGTTAGGGTTAGGGTTAAGATAGGAGGTTTTAGCAAAAGTGGTTAGGGTTAGGGTTATGGCTAAGGTTAGGGTTAGGGGTTAGGGGTTAGGGTTAGGATATGAGGTTTTAGCCAAAGTGGTTAAGGTTGGGGTTATGGTTAGGGTTAGGGTTAGGATAGGAGGTTTTAGCAAAAGTGGTTAGGGTTAGGGTTATGGTTAAGGTTAGGGTTAGGATAGGGGGTTTTAGCCAAAGTGCACCCCGGTGCAGGCCGTTTTCGGTGAATATCTTTTGACAGGAAGGTGCTAGAGAAACGGGAGGCAGACGCACCCCCCCCCCCCAAAGGGAGGATCGCCTTTCCAACGGCGCCAAGCCCGAGTCCGTGCGAGCTTCCCCCCCCCCCCCCCCCCCGAGATGTGGAGTCGGGCATCACATATGCTGCTGACCGTATCCGCTTTGCACAGCCAAAACCAAAGTGTGGTTTGTTGAGGTCCCCTCAGCAGCCACCAGATGGCGGCATCGGCCCCTAACCAGCATAGCGCATGCGCGTTTTATTTCTTTTAATCAATCCACACTATACATCATCAATGTATATGGGTAGTTACCAGCGTCGGTGGGTAGGTCTGACTGTAGATATGCAGTGTAAGCTTGTCCAGGCCCTGCAAGTCTTCATTTGTTAATTTGTTTGTTTGTTTTTCCTTGTGGCTGCTTATGTGGCAATACATTTGTTTATCCTCATGTCTGGCGCTTGCAATTGTCCCATATATCATTACGGAACGTCTCACACGCAGTGCCCATTTTATGCGTCCCCTTTTTCCTGCAGTAGCAATGTCAGCTCAACGTTTAAGCCCTTAAACGAGCGCTGTTGTGTTTTTCACTTTTTCCGGCACCCACTCTACATGTCAATGTAATGTTTACATGAAGACTTGAATTATTTCACATCCTTTGGGGATTAATAAAGTCCATCTATTCAAGGCGTTGTCCTTTGAAGCACAAACATTTATTCAAAACATTAAACACTAAACAACAGCAAGAACAGCAACCACAAATGGGAGAACGCAATGAACCAACGCAAATCTTTTCATTCGTCCAGCCATGCCAGCTCCATGCCCTCACCTCTGAAGGACATCCGCCTCACACCATAGTCCCAAAGCAGCTCCTCGTTGACGGCAATGTTTCTCTGGGCCAAGAATAGGACAGTGTCTTTGGGTCCGTCCGCAAAGTTCAACTGGAACACCACAGGCTTCACATTGAACGCCTTGCCCGAGTGGTTCATGCGCCTTCCAAAGGTGTCCTTTCCAGGGTGGCACTCGCAGGGGAAGTTCTCGGAATCGATGCACAGCTTGGTGCCTAGCCTGCCCCTGAAGAAGAACAGGTAGCACATCGCTCCCTCCTGCATTTCATCCATCTTCTTCTTGCCCGCCGATTCGGAGATGAGCTTTCCGTGATAGTCGCAGATCACTTCACCTTTCGAGAACGGCATGGTGGCAATGACGCCTGCGCAGAAGAGCGAAAGAGAAACACAAAGGCATAAAGAGCTGTTATTTTGCTGCCATGGCAAGGTCATCGCAGTAAAGTTTGCACTGTGCTTTTCTTCCCTCACCTCTACCCTTGGGTTCTCCGAAATCCTTGACGTCGATCCCCTTCCACCTTTGCGCCAGCACTGACTTGAGGACCCCTTCGTCGTCCTCAATGGCTGCCTTCAAAGGGGAGACCCACGCCTGGAGCACATCCGGGAGAGAGGGGACGTTTGTTTCCCACTCCCGCTTGGCCACAACGGCTGCCACTTTGGCCTCGGTCGGTCGCTGCCTGCCAGCGGAAGCTGGTAAGAGCAGAGGGAGCGAGTGAGTGAGGCAGTGAGTGAGGCAGTGAGTGAGGCAGTGAGTGAGGCAGTGAGTGAGGCAGTGGGTGAGGCAGTGGGTGAGGCAGTGGGTGAGGCAGTGGGTGAGGCAGTGGGTGAGGCAGTGGGTGAGGCAGTGAGTGAGGCAGTGAGTGAGGCAGTGGGTGAGGCAGTGAGTGAGGCAGTGGGTGAGGCAGTGGGTGAGGCAGTGGGTGAGGCAGTGGGTGAGGCAGTGGGTGAGGCAGTGGGTGAGGCAGTGGTGAGGCAGTGGGTGAGGCAGTGGGTGAGGCAGTGGGTGAGGCAGTGGGTGAGGCAGTGGGTGAGGCAGTGGGTGAGGCAGTGGGTGAGGCAGTGAGTGAGGCACTGTGTATGCGAGTCGGTGAGACACACAGGCGATGGGAAAAGGAGATGCAGTCACAGTGAGACACTAAGCAGCTCTTCACAGACGGCACACAGTGTCTGTTTGACAAAGACAAAGCCGGTGCCTACCGGAGACATGTAGCACACGCTTTTCCAGCTGGATGCGCCTCCATTTGAAGTAGGCCGTCCGTTCATCACCAAACCCGGCACCGACAAGGTCGTCTTTGGAGGGCGCGAGGGCATCTAGCGTTATGGGGAATTGACTGACGAAAGCGTCCCATTGGGCCTCACGTGACCCCTTCCCCGACACAGAACTGCGGGAAGAGAAAAGCACACATGTCAATCGGGCGGCTGTGATGTTCGGACGCGTTTGCCTCAGCGCCGCAACGCACGACGTTTACCTTTGGTCCCGGCAAGACGACCCCTTGGCCTCGGCCGTAACGGGCGGCGGATTCGGGCCCTCCCCCTCGCAGGTCTTCCGACAGCTGTGTCGTGGAGGAGAGGGGGAAGAGAAAAGCAGAGAACAATGGTGTTTTTTTTTTTTTGTTTTTTTTAAGTCAGAGCATATATTCAGCGGTTTGCAATATGCCTCGTCTGGCGTGAAGAACAAAAACCAACGAGCAGTACTAGCACTCATCATTAGCAGCTCCGAGTTACCCAAGGTACCTGCTAGTTCCGGTCGCGCAGGGTGGGCGATTGCCACACCCCAGTTTGAGTAACAAAAGAGTACACTCACTGCCTCAAGAGACGGCACAAGTCGGACCTGGGATTGGCCACGGGAAGTCCTGTGGTCCCCAGGAAGAAGCAGCCCTGGTCATCCGCTGCATCCCCTTGCCGCGACAGGCAGAGCGGCCTGATGGCCGTGAAGTAGGCACCAAACCACTCTGGGTGGGAAACGAAAGGCCAAGCTGTGAAATCACGTCCGTGGAAACGCTTTCTTCGCTTGAACGTGAAAAACAAAACAAAGACATGAAAACCAAAGGAGACACGCTCTGCTCACCCTCTGCTCGTCCACGCTGATGACAACTCTGTCCGCACCGTCTCGGAAGTAGATCGTCGCCCCGACACCGGCGCTCACCTGCCTGTCATTCCACTCAGTCACCTGTTACGGGGGACCGTTAATTGTAGGCGAGGACACAAACAACTCGAACCGAGCAGAGTCAAAGTTGGAGGGAGACAGAAACCGACTGGAGGGAACGATGGAATGAGTTACTTTGAAGTCCACCACCGTCGCTTCCGGTACACGGTGCGTGATCGTCAAGGTGGCCATGCAAAAGTACCGGTACAGCGTCATCTCGTGTTGCGGCAACCGCTCGCCCGTTAGGAGCCCATGGCAAGCTTCCTCCGTCCGACCCTTTGCCGTCTCCAGCAGGCGCTGGTGCTCAGGCCTGTGCCCCGTCTCCTGAGAGCTGACATGCATCACAGATTCATGAAAGCAATGTACACTTGAGACACGGGGGAAATGAAAAAAAAGAGTCGCCTCAAATGTTAATCACATCGTGAGCGCCACCAACCTGGGCTCTGCACCATGCGCCGCCGCGTCCTCCAACGGTTCACCGACAACAAAGAATCCCCTGGTTTCGAGGTGGTCGACCAGTGAGCGGCGAGACGCTTCATCCGGAACCATGGCAGACAGTTCCTGGTATTCCCAGCGTCTACCAACCCTGGCCCACTCTCTCTGAGACTCTTTGGCACGCTGTACTTCGGCATCCCGCTCTTCCGCCGTGTTGTCCTTCATGCAGACCCTCCTCAGGTGGACGGACAGTGCACGGGACCCCCTTTTGCACCGGAGGCAATAAACGAGTCTCCTGTCAGGGGGCTCCCTTCCAAAAGAGAGGAGAGAGAGATGGAAAGATAATGAATACATTAATCAGATACAAGCATATGCACCACCTTCTCCCACTTGCAATCATTATTGCAACACAGATTGCTCGAGGACCCCCGAGCTGGATAACCGATTAATGTTTTTCAAGAAGCCACAGTTTTCCAATCCGAATCCAGGAAAAACAATAGAAAAACATGTTTTTCTCCGGTGAATATTGAAATGTCTAACGTAACACACACGCGCAGACAGAGTTATAGAAAGAAAACACTTGACGCGGAGGCTTTAGACGCCATTTTCCCAATACGAATCCAGGAAAAACAATAAAACACATTTGGCCAAAACACAGACGCAAAAAGCATATAATGCGATGCCCCCTGCCACACCACTTACATGAAATGACACAAATGCAATGTTTGGGCAAATGAATAATCGTCCGCTGGCTGCTCGTGCGCTCTCCGTGCCGTGTTCAAAACACCGTACCCCAAACACGTGGCGGGACAAGCAGAATGCCTTCCCGGAAGTAAATCCGCGTCATGAACGCGAATATTATTTTAAATAAAATTAATATAAATGTGTAAATATGACAGTTTAATATCCTCTGAAACAACACCGGTGGCGCACACTTGAGACGGTTAGGTTTAGGCCAGGAGGACGAATGGTTGAGGTTATGGTCTCGGGTGGGGACACACGTGACCATCAAAGCCAAACCTTAATTGCAAGGAGTCAGAAAAAGACCATCAACACACACGTAGAACACAATATGAACATCATAATGAGACCAACATATCCTGTGGCACACAGGATATGCGATGTGGAGTCGGGCAACACATATGCTGCTGGCTGTAGCAAAGGCGGCTAGGATAGGGGGTTTTAGCCAAAGTGCACCCCGGTGCAGGCCGTTTTCGGTGAATATCTTTTGACAGGAAGGTGCTAGAGATACGGGAGGCAGACGCGACCCCCCCCAAAGGGAGGATCGCCTTTCCAACGGCGCCAAGCCCGAGTCCGTGCGAGCTTCCCCGCCCGAGATGTAGAGTCGGGCAACACATATGCTGCTGGCTGTAGCAAAGGCGCCTAGGATAGGGGGTTTTAGCCAAAGTGCACCCCGGTGCAGGCCGTTTTCGGTGAATATCTTTTGACAGGAAGGTGCTAGAGATACGGGAGGCAGACGCACCCCCCCAAAGGGAGGATCGCCTTTCCAACGGCGCCAAGCCCGAGTCCGTGCGAGCTTCCCCCCCCGAGATGTAGAGTCGGGCAACACATATGCTGCTGGCTGTAGCAAATGCGCCTAGGGGGCTTTAGCCAAAAGTGGACCCCGGTGCAGGCCGTTTTCGGTGAATTTTGACAGGAAGGTGCTAGAGAAACGGGAGACCACTTACATGTAATGACACAAACGAAATGTTTGGGCAAATGAATAATCGTCCGCTGGCTGCTCTTGCGCTCCGTTCCGTGGTCAAAAGGGAGCACTCCGCCCTATGCGCAAACCAGACGGAAGAGCCCATGTAAGGATATTTGTCTCCGTCACCTACTTTCGCGCACGCGCACAGAAGAAAAGGATTGTCTATAAAGAACAGCTCTCTCGAATGTTCTCAGACAGAAACACTGCGGAAACTCATGCAGAGACGAGTTTGACATTGGGTTTTAATAAAGGTACGTTTATATCGTTTTTATTAAACCAAAAGGTTATGGAAAATCATGCCAAAGGTTGATAAGCCTAGATTTCGAAGTTTATTTCTTCATTTTGTGTACGGACAAGCTGCAATAGGATTTATAATGCGTGTGTATATTTATTAAAAAAAAAAAGGGTTAAAAAGACTATATATAGGCAAAAAAGATAAAGAAAGCGTCAATGAACAGGCTGGGCTGCTACAATAGGATTTTTTTTCTGCAAATTCCGCGAGGAGATTGGGTTGATTGGCCCTTACAGGCCTATAGGCCTATGCATATGCGCGTGTATATATACCTATATACACACATATATATATATATATACACGCATATATATTTTAAAGTGTTAAAAGACCAAATCTAGGCGAAAGAGGATACGTAAAGCGTCAATCCATTACATTTATTGACTTACACGACGTTTTTTTTTCTTCGAACACGTGGCGTGACGTGGTTTTTTTGTGTTTAGGCTATATCCTTCTCATTGATCACGCGATGAAAAGCTAAAAAAGAAACAATTAATCGTGAACGACTTGAAAGCTTCTACTGACTGATGGTGACATGTGACATTTACCTCACATCTGCCAGCCCTAATGCGTTTTATAGGTTGTTTATGAATAGGTTGTGGTGTTGTGTGTGTGTGTGTGTGTGGTGTGTGTGTGTGTGTGTGGTGTGTGTGTGTGTGTGGTTGTGTGTTGTGTGTGTGGTTAGGGTTAGGGTTAGGGTTAGGTTAGGGTTAGGGTTAGGTAGGGTTAGGGTTAGGGTTAGGGTTAGGTTAGGTACAAGCATTAAGGTGACGCCGCCGAAGGCGGCGGCGCCGAGTGCACAGGCCATCATCACATCAGTCCCAAAGATCCCCGACCCACCCCCACCTACCAAGGAGGGACCGCGTCCTGAAGAACGTCGATCTGGGCAATCCCATAGCGGAGTGTCGTGCCGGAAGACACCGGAACCTTTCGAAGGGGCGTGGCGAGGCCGAGGTGCCGGCGCCGAGCCAAGCCGGAGGCGCGCGTCGTACGCCGCGACAAGGGCGTGGCCGGATGGGGTCGCGAACTCTTCCTCGTGGTGTTGACGTGCCCCGTGGGCCTCCCGGTGGCTGTCGGCGTTGACCCCGTCAGCCGCGAGGTAGAATCAGCCGAAGCGGCCGGAAAAGCGGAAGCCCCAACCAAGGGAGTATCGGTGGGCGACCAGCGTCCCGGAAGAGCGTAGGTCTGGCAAACCCATGGGGGTTCGTGCCGGAAGACGCCGAACGTGGGACAGCGTCCCGGAGAGCGTTGGTCTGGGCAAAACCCATAGGGACCGTGTCTCTGCCGAAACGCCACACAGAACGGTGGATACAGCGTCCCGGAGACGTTGTCTGGGCAACCCATTGGGGGTTCATGTCGGAAGACGCCGAACAGCCCGACGGGCGTGGGACGGCCGAAGGTCCGACGCCAGCCAAACGCGAAGCGCGCGTCGTCCGTCGCGGGGAAGCGGCCGGCCGGAGGGGCGGGAACCTGCCAGAAGGGGAGAGCGGCGGTCGGGCAGAGGGGAGAGGGAGGGAGAGGGTCGGGACAGAGAAGGGGGAGGCCAACACGGCGAGAACGGGAGGGAAAGGGGGGAGAAGGACACAGAGGAGAGAGGACACAGAGCTGGCCTGGGACGGAGAGCAGTACTCCTGGTCAGCAACGGTCCAGGGTCACGGGTCCAGACCGGAGGGGCCGGGAGCCGGAGGAAGCGCGCGAGGAGCCAGGTTCGACCGTAAATGGGCAGGGAGCCGACAACGAGGGCCCGCCATCCAGTTCACGCGGAGGGGGGGGGGGCTTTTCGGAAGTGGAGACCGTCCAGTTGTCTCTTGCGCAGGCGCGTCCGAAACTTGTCGACGGGCCCAGAGCGCCACCTCAAAGTTCCGGTGCCAAGCCTGGTCGGCGGAAAGGGAAAGACACTACCTTCTCCATCACCGTGGACTTGTAGTTGTCTCACTACAAGTGCCATTCCTATCGATATGGTGTGTGTTGGCCCAGTTGCGTGCTTACCCTCTATGAGGACAGGAGGGGTGGCTTGGGACGGCGGGGCGATGGAGCCGTCAGGGAGCGGTGAGTCTTGAAATGATGATGGAGGGGGCTCAGGGACCGGTGATGTTGGCCAGGTGATGGGCCGCCTTGATGCAGCGAGGCATGAGTTCTGTTTTTGAGGTGAAGTACCAGGTCCGTTGGACCGCGGACAGGGGCCTGAGCCTGGCGAGCGCCGGCGGGGGACGCGTACGCCCCGGTACGCGCGGCGGCAGCCTCCGAAGTCGGGACCGGTGAGAGAGTGGGACGGGGCTGGAATCCGGACGGAGGGTCCCTGGCGGCGGGGGGGGGTCGCGGAGCATCAGCAGGGAAAAACCGCGGTTGTGGGCGCAGGCGGAAGCGAGCGGGCGTTAAGGCCCACGGCGCGCGCTCACACGGCGCGGCGAAGGCGGGGGCCGAGAACGGAGGGGGATAGAGGGCGACCCAAAGGGAATGGGCCCTAGCGGGCCGTGTGGGGAAGCCCAATCACGGGGAAAGGGTCACGGGACCAGTCAAACGACGGGTAAGGGTCCGCGACCACGCATGGAGCCAGTCTCATTAGTCTGTGCGGGCCAAAAAGGGGTAGACTAACCAGCGGGGGATGTCGGAAGGATCCCGGGTCCTGGGCTGTGTCGTTCTGTGGTGAACAACGTCGTCCATCCGTCACGGTGCTCGGCAGGCAATCAAAGGTTTGTTTAATTTGTATTAAAAACAGAAAACGCTCGAAGGTTCAGAGAGATACACGTGTGGTCCGATAAGAAAATCCGTTTTTTATTTAGATCTTCCTATCGATGTAAGCAGGTACGACGTTGTCGTCACTAAAGTGACTTACATCAGGTACATTGATATGCAAAAACAAACCGTGAATATGTCCATAAAAATCCCATTTAAGAGGAACCGTGGTTGACAGAAGACGGGAGATGCGACACACAGAGATATAACATCAACTGATGGAAACACAGGGAAGGTGGAGGGACTGTAGGTCTAAGCATGACCTAAGCCAATCAGAGCCGTGCACGGGGTGAATTATACTGTTATTTTTCAAAAACGAACATTTGAAAGTCCAAAATGGCCGCCCGGGAGTGGGCTGACCAATCAGAGACCAGGTTCGAAAAACAATTTTAAATAGATCCAATGAGGTGAAACAACCAGCAGATGGCGCCAGGTGGACCGAACATTTAAAAATCAAAGATGGCCGCCCGGGAGTGGGGTAACCAATCAGAGACCAGGTTGGAAAAACAATTTTAAATAGACCCAATGAGGTGAAATAACCAGCAGATGGCGCCAAATAGACCGATGCAGGTGGCATTCGGAATGAATGGGGGAACACAAACAAAAGGGATTACATAAATGGAAGGTAAGTGCACACTCACGAAAAACAACAGAATAATAACCATTACCTAAAAAAATATGGGTTTAATAATGTGCACCATTCAGAGGACAACGGGTGGCAGGGGGATCCGAAGAGGGCCCAATTTTAGAGCGGGCCAGTGGCACATAATAGGGGCGAGAGTGGGTAGGCCAGGCGAGGGAGTGGTTATAGGGTAGGGCCAGGGAGGAGAGTCGGTGAGGGTGATAGGCCAGGCGAGGGAGTGGTTACATATGAGGCCAGGGGAGGGAGTGGTTAGGTGAGAGGCGGGGAGGGAGTCGGTTAGGGTTGAGGGCCAGGGGAGGAGTGGTTAGGGTGGGGGCCAGGGGAGGAGTGGTTAGGTGAGGGGCAGGACGTGGGCGGGGACAGAGGGGTGGGCAGGATGGGACGGGTGAGGGGCGAGGGTGGGGCCGAACGCTGAGGCGAGGGCCGGGCAAGGGCACGTCTCTGAGGAGAAGGGACGGGTACACGAAGGGGAAACACCTACGGCTCGGGGATGAACACACGGGACACATGGGGGAACAGAAACCTTGTATACACGAACCTTCAAGTGCAAAACAAGGTGACGGATGGAGGGCAACAGTAATAAATATAACAGCATCAAAACCCAAAACAGGAACCATGAGCCCTATAGGGCAACAGGTCGTGCGGGCCGGGCGACCGCCACAATGCGGTGACGAGGTGGGTGGTAGATGGCAGATCTCAATGAGAATAGTCAGATCGGGCTCGTGTGCCCATGTGTTGTGGGGAGGGAAGGAGATCCGAGGAGTCGATAGGAGGCGACGGGCGGTTAGGTACAAGCATTAAGGTGACGCCGCCGAAGGCGGCGCCGAGTGCACAGGCCATCATCACATCAGTCCCAAAGATCCCCGACCCACCCCCACCTACAAGGAGGACAGCGTCCTGAAGAACGTCGATCTCGGCAAATCCCATAGCGGAGTGTCGTGCCGGAAGACACCGGAACCTTTCGAAGGGGCGTGGCGAGGCCGAGGTGCCGGCGCCGAGCCAAGCCGAGGGCGCGCGTCGTACGCCGCGACAAGGCGTGGCCGGATGGGTCGCGAACTCTTCTCGTGGTGTTGACGTTGCCCGTGGGCCTCCCCGGTGGGCATGTCCGGCGTGACCCGTCAGCCGGAGGGTAGAAGGTCAGCGAGCGCGACGGAGCCAGGGGAGTATCGGTGGGACAGCGTCCCGGAGAGCGTAGGTCTGGGCAAACCCATTGGGGGTGTCGTGCCGGAAGAGCGCGCGGAACGGTGGGAGACGCGTCCGGAGAGCGTTGTCTGGCAGCCACATAGGGGGGTGTCGTGCCGGAAGACGCCCAGAACGGTGGATACAGCGTCCCGGAGAGCGTTGTTGTCTGGGCAAAACCCATTGGGGGGTGTTCATGTCGGAAACGCCGGAACAGCCCGACGGGGCGTGGTGAGGCCGAAGGTCCGACGCCGAGCCAAACCGGAAGCGCGCGTCGTCCGTCGCGGCAAGGGCGCGGCCGGAGGGGGTCGGGAACCTGCCAGAAGGGGAGAGGGCGGGGTCGGGGTTAGGGTTAGGGTTAGGGTTAGGGTTAGGGTTAGGGTTAGGGTTAGGGTTAGGGTTAGGGTTAGGATAGGGGGTTTTAGCCAAAGTGCACCCCGGTGCAGGCCGTTTTCGGTGAATATCTTTTGACAGGAAGGTGCTAGAGATACGGGAGGCAGACGCACCCCCCCCAAGGGAGGATCGCCTTTTCCAACGGCGCCAAGCCGAGTCCGTGCGAGCTTCCACGCCCGAGATGTAGGTCGGGCAAACACATATGCTGCTGGCTGTGTAGCAAATGCGCCTAGGGGGGTTTCGTGAGCCAAAACAGTGCAGACCCCGTTGTTGCAGGCCGTGATTTGTGATTTTGACAGGAAGGTGCTAGAGAAACGGGAGACCACTTACATGTAATGACACAAACGAAATGTCTGGGCAAATGAATAATCGTCCGCTGGCTGCTCTTGCGCTCCGTTCCGTGGTCAAAAGGAGCCCTATGCGCAAACCAGACGGAAGAGCCCATGTATATTTGTCTCCGTCACCTACTTTCGCGCACGCGCACAGAAGAAAAGGATTGTCTATAAAGAACAGCTCTCTCGAATGTTCTCAGACAGAACACTGCGGAAACTCATGCAGAGACGAGTTTGACATTGGTTTTAATAAAGTTACGTTTATATCGATTTTTATTAAACCAAAAGGTTATGTGAAAATCATTGCCAAAGGTTGATAAGCTATAGATTCGAAGTCTTTTTCTTTTCATTTGTGTACGGACAAGCTGCAATAGGATTTATAATGCGTGTGTATATTTATAAAAAAAAAAAGGGTTAAAAAGACTATATATAGGCAAAAAAGATAAAGAAAAGCGTCAATGAACAGGCTGGGCTGCTACAATAGGATTTTTTTTCTGCAAATTCCGCGAGGAGATTGGGTTGATTGGCCCTTACAGCCTATAGGCTATGCTATGCGAGTGTATATATACCTATATACACACGTATATATATATATACCAGCATATCTATTTTAAAAGTGTTAAAAGACCAAATCTAGGCGAAAGAGGATACGTAAAGCGTCAATCCATTCAATTTATTGATTAACACGACGTTTTTTTTTCTTCGAACCACGTGCGTGACGTGTTTTTTTGTGTTAGGCTAATCTTCTCAATTGATCACGCCCGAATGAAAAGCTAAAAAAGGAAACAAATGTGTGTGTTAGCGTGAACGACTTGAAAGCTTCTACTGATGGTGACATTGACATTACCTCACATCTGCCAGCCCTAATGCCGTTTTATAGGTTGTTATGAATAGGGTGTGTGTGTGTGGTTGTGTGTGTGTGTGTGTGTGTGTGTGTGTGTGTGGTTGTGTTGTGTGTGTGTGTGTGTGTTGGGT
>OLKM01005522.1:0-15000 GCA_900291075.1 Melanogrammus aeglefinus | reverse complement strand
TTTTCAGTATCTGCTGTCCAATGGTAATGTTTAACTTAACCCAATTATAGTTTGTTTTTCATTGCATCTCTCCTCTGTTGTCATCCTTCTTGACCTCCTAAACCCTCCCTCCCTCTATCCCTTACCCCCCCCCTCCCTCATCTCTATTGAATTAATCAAGTGTGGCCCTTCCTCTGTTCTTTAATGGAGGCACTCATAAAACCATGGATAACTCTTACCATCTAATGGCTTCAGAGTGGTGGCTTCAGGCCGGCGCCACAACCACGTAGGGCCTCCTTCTACTAGCTGTTAACCCTGTAGAAAAAAACACAACAAGCAATTTAGATCTGATTCAATAAAGTTGACCTCAAATTATTACGAGCTCTTTCATTACACATAGAGATTTCTTGAAGGACAACCACAAGAGGCTCCCCTCCGACAGGGTGATGGCTCCAAGGTAGCTCACCTGACTTTCATTCATCAAGCCAGCTGCTCCAAACGACACGGTCCTAAATAAAATAAAGACCACACTACGAAGTGGATGAACACAACCCTGATGCTTGTAAAGAACACTATGCTGGGTCCTACTGGAGCTCACAGCACTGGTTTTAGGGCCTTTCAACAATGAGGCTTATGACAGAGCCCCCAGGCGGCCCACAGGCTACGGCAGGGGACTGACTTCATCTCCATCACCACACTACACTCCCTGTTTAACCACCTCGGCCCCCCCGCTGCTCATCAGGGGGAGTAGGGGCGTCCCACCGCTCCCTACACCACCACTGGTTCCCCCTAGCCCCTCTTAGACACCGCAACACACTCACTTTACCGTTTAAAACCTCCCGTTGTCCCCTCTCTGCTGGCCCTCCACCTCTTTCCTGAACCCTAACCCAGGTTTTCCTCCCCCTCTACGATCACACCTGGCCTTCAACACCCAAAACCACTTCGAGGACGACTCCCCCACCAACGCCTCCCAGCACCTAGACTACACCCACTGCTGGTCCTCCACCAACACCACCCAACGCCTCCCAGCACCTAGACTACAACCACTGCTGGTCCTCCACAACACCACCACGCCTCCCAGCACCTAGACTACACCACTGCTGCAGTCCTCCACCAACACCACCGGCGACGCTCCAGCACCTAGACTACACCCAACTGCTGGTCCTCCACCACACACCACCGACGCCAGCACCTAGACTACACCCACTGCTTGGTCCTCAACCAACACACCCGACGCCTCCCAGCACCTTAGACTACACCCACTGCTGGTCCTCACCCACGCCCCGACGCCTCCTAGCACCTAGACTACACCACTGCTGGTCCTCCACCTACGACAACCGACGCTCCCAGCACCTAGACTACCACCCACTGCTGGTCCTCACCAACACCACCGACGCCTCCCAGACTAGATACAACCACTGCTGGTCCTCACCAAACCACCCCGACGCCTCCAACGCCCTAGACTACACCCACTGCTGGTCCTCCACCAACACCACCGACGCCTCCAGCACCTAGACTACACCCACTGCTGGTCCTCCACCAACACCACCCGACGCCTCCCAGCACCTAGACTACACCCACTGCTGGTCCTCCACCAACACCACCCGACGCCTCCCAGCACCTAGACTACACCCACTGCTGGTCCTCCACCAACACCACCCGACGCCTCCCAGCACCTAGACTAACACCCACTGCTGCGTCCTCCACCACAACACCACCCAACGCCTCCCAGCACCTAGACTACAACCCACTGCTGTCCTCCACACCACCACCGACGCCTCCCAGCACCTAAGACCTACACCCACTGCTGGTCCTCACCACAACCACCCACCACAGTGGACCTCAGTCCTCACCAACCCATTGATACAACAGCAAGTACTAGTAACTCACCCATGCCAGGTGACCACCCCCCCCCCCCCTTTAGTCACTAGGCCTAATGTCCTCTCACTGGGACAGCGCCAGCCCCCCCGTCGTCCACCAGGGGGCGCCTGTACCTTTGGTTTCTCCACCACTCTCCAGACTAGCAGAACCTGCTCCTGGAGACAACAAGCAGAGAGATATTAGTACTGATTCAAATAATAAACAACCAAAACTGTTCTCCTTTACTGCCCAAGTTCATTCTCCTCCTCAAACACCTCCTCCAATCACTGTTTTAAACAAAACAACGGTCTTAAGGAACAAACAGCCGTTACCGTTACCCAGGGGCGGCGCCAGGGTAGGGCTTGGTTGGGCTATAGCCCAATCAAGAATTGTGTTAGCCCTACCGTTAGCCCTACCATAAAACTACCAAGAAAAGGGTGGAATCCAACAGCGCCCCCAAACGGCATTCAGGCAGCTGCGATCACAATGATATAGTGCCTCTGCGACTGCCGCGATTGACCAGGATAACAAGGCGAACCTCGGCGGACCGCTTGTTTATTTCTGTTCATCCGGCCAATAAGGCACTCTGTCAATCACGCACAGCACCGGCGTGAACGGCATATGTGATTGGAAATGTAACGTCAGCCGAGAGCAACCAATAGGTTTAGACCTAAATGGTCCCGCCCCAGGATACCCTTTTTTTTTTTGCTTCAGAACTGTCAGGAGTTTCAAAATTATGCGCAGCGCGAGCAGCCGCGACAGAAACACACTGCAAATATTCACGTGACTCAGCTTGCGCGCTGTTGTGGCGCAAACTTGAAAATATGTTTTGGTGAAAATGAAGAATAAGATAAAATATAACACAAAATTCATGTATTACAGATGTTTGAATTTTGGTTTTGAATTTTTTTCAGGTTTATAAATCTCTTTTTTCAGTGTTGGCCAAAACCTTTTTTACAAGGTGTGAAGTTTTCAAAAACTAGACTTACAAGCCTTTGAAACTTTTTTATTCAGGTTTGAGGTTTCAAACCCAGATTTACAAGCTTTGAAACTTATTTTTCAGGTTGAATTATCGCAGGGAAAACTGGCTCCAATAGGGGGCGTAAACTGGGATGTAGAAACCGCCACTGTGTGACCTGCACTCATGTAGCTCGCTTTTGTGTGCTCGACACAGAGACAGTTTGGTTGACCTTTTAATGTATCTTTGTTAGAAGGCTACCTGGCTGTAGTATTTAGCGTTAGTGTTCTTACATTCACGTTATTACGGAAAGCTGGTAAAAAATTTATCATGGATAAATTTGTTTTTAAACGTCGTCGTGACGGAAGAAACAGATGGCGGCGCCGGTGGTGCCCGGCCGCGGGCGTTTTGGATAAAACTACGAGACACACCGTTGACACCGTGCGGGCGGAAGACGACCACTTGGCCCGGGGAAGACGACCACTCGGACCCGCGTCTCCCATGTGCCAGGCTCGGCCGGACAAAGATGAGCAAGAAGAAGAGGAGATGGAGCAGCAGGAGGAAGAGGACGAGGAAAGGGGCTGGCATGGCCAGCCACAGCCAACCATTTCGGGCACGGACACTGGCGGACATCATGATGCTAATGCTACTGACATTAGCAAAAGACCTGGGGATGGACCGCAGCGCCCCATCAGGAAAAATTACCCGTCAAGGCTAATAGGTAACCAGCAGAGATCTTTCAATGTTTCCTGGTTTGACACATACAGCTGGCTTGAATATTCAGTTGAGATGGACGCAACTTTCTGCTTCGCCTGGCCGACATTTTTTGGGGTGGTGGTGGGCACCGGTTCATTCAGAGCCGGCCTTTTCTCATGGATACAAGAAAACTGGAAACACGCAACAGCAGCCTTTTAAAAACACAACGCAAGTGCGGCACACAAAGTTCGCGCATGGAGGGCATGGGCTGAATTTAAAATTGGCAACGACAGATGGCTCGAGATTAGGAAACATGATAGATGCGGGTCATATCAAAAATCGTAAAGGAAAACAGAGAGTACATTGAGGGCTGTGGTTATGTCCTACGGTTATACTACTGCATGCCAAGGCATTGCTCAGCGAGGTTCACGAGAGGATGCAGAGTCAGAAAATAAGGGCAACTTTGGTGGAGCTGGTTGAACGTAATAGGTGAATTTGACCAGACAGTAGCAAAGAAACTGAAGGATAATCCAAGAAATGCTAAATACACACATAAAGACATTCAAAACGAGATTTTTGAAATTATGGCTGACATGGTCAGAAACGAAATAAGTGAAGAAACCCGAGAAGCAGAACATTTCGCCCTAATGGTTGACGAAAGCAAAGATATCCGTAAAAATGAACAGATCTCCATTGTTGTGCGGTATTTGAAAGGTGACAATGTGCGTGAGGAATTCCTGCACTTCACGCATGCAGATGGCTGGACTGGACGCTCGATCGCTCCTGAGAAGCATACAACAGACTCTATCACAGTGTAATATTGACAAAAACATGTGTGTGTCGGACGAGTGTTACGATGGCGCTGCAGTTATGTCGGGCTGCAAAAGTGGCGTTCAGCAGAAATTCAGAAAGGATGTGCCACAAGCACTGTTACATTCACTGTCATGCTCGCACAGGTTAACTGTTTTGGTTGATGTGGTCCGCAACGTTGAGCGGCAGCAGAGAGTTTTTTGAATACTGTACAAATGTTGTACAACTTTTCTCCACACCTCTGTCGCCATGATCTGCTTCATCAAGAAACAAGAGAGATTGAATCAGTGACCACTAGCCCGTTGAACTGAAGAGCCTATCCGACATCACGCTGGGCATGTCACTATGCGGCGTTGGTGGCAATTCAGAAAATCACTGCCTGCAATACGGGCGACTTCTGGACATCATCTTCAGTCCTAATGCGCGGAGGAAAACTGGAGGACAGGCTGTGAATGGCTTGTGATGAACAGTTTGTCCTGCGTCTCACGCCTTTTCGATGGAGCTATTCTCGGGTCACCTAAAATTTTATGTCTGACAGCTCCAATCTCCACTCTGAGCTTTCGTCCACAATCAGTACTTATCCGAGTCAGTCATAATGACATTGTCACACAATACGGCTTCAGAAGAGTCGTGGTTGAAATTCGGGACAGAGCAGTGGGACCTGTTCCCACAGGCCGGTGTGAGCCAGGACGGGACATGCAAAAAGAGACAGACACAGCTGCTCGAATTCTTCAGGGTGTTTGTGGTCGAGGCGCAGTTGAGCGTACACCCGTTACAACTCCAGATGCGCAGCGCACACACTTATTTGTACCCAGTAATTGACAGACGTGTGGGTGAATGAGAAGACGTTTCTCCACGAGGCCGGAGGGGTTTTTAACGGGAGTCCTCGGGCACTCAGCCCAAACTATGCTGTCTTCTCTAGAACATGGAATTGTCTGCAGCGCATGGCGAGTTCTATTGGAGTGGAGCTGAGGAAAATCCTGACAGCAGAGCTACACCAAGTTCAGGTCTTCTGGAAGAAAGAGAGAGCAGCAGGGACATGTAGTGAATGACACTTGGATTTTCTCGTTTTAATGCGACCTTACCGCGATGCTTTTGTGGATATATACCGACTCATCTGTATTTCACTGACCCTGCCCGTGACCTCTGCTTCGTGCGAACGCAGTTTCTCCTGTCTCCGTCGGATTAAAAACTATCTACGGAACAGCAGCAGTGATACCCGAAACAGCAACCTCCAATCACAAAAACCGGCGGATTGTACTCGTTTGAAAATCTCAACCACCTGGTAAGATTTAATATTGTTTTTGGAAACTTTGCTGACGTTTTGCGTGTTGTCTGTTCCTTCCTTGCTGCTGTCTTGTTGCTTAATTAGCATATTCAATTTGTTGGAGTTGTGTTTTGACTCTTGGCTGTTGTGTGGTAGTATTGTGTGTTGTGTTGAATTGGGTGATCTGTGTGTCAAGTTTGTACCTATTGCCCACTGTGATCTATATTGGTCTCTATATCTGCCGAATTCTCAGTATTTCGGATATACCTGTGTCCTGTGACCTAACTTACCAGTATTGTGGCGACCATACGTCGTCGTAGGCCGCCATTCGGAGCGCGGGGGGATTCTGGGATTGGGGTTGTCCGTTGACAAAAGGGTTTTGTTTAAATTATTCTGTTGTTAGGGCTAAGTGGGGTTAATGGGTTTCGGGATGTTTATATGGTTCTCTTGTGTTCTAATTAATGGTTCATTTTTCATTGTTGTTGACACCTGTCCGTTGGTCAGTTGTGCGCCGTGTTTCCTTAAAGTTATGTGCGGTTTGAATAAAGCCAGCATCTCGTAAGTCGTGCGGTGAGATTATGTGGGCACAGAGAGTTGCGTCACTGCGTAAATTGGTCTGTACAGTACACAGTCAGTCGTCTTCCGCACCTGCTCGCTACAGTATTAACTAAGTGTGTGTGTGTGTGTGTGTGTGTGTGTGTGTGTGTGTGTGTGTGTGTGTGTGTGTGTGTGTGTGTGTGTGTGTGTGTGTGTGTGCGCGGCTGCGCGCGTGTGCGTGCGCGTTTCTAGCTGTGGGAGGGTGTTGTTTTATTGAACATACAGTATATTAACATTGAAATTCTGGCATTGATTTGAGCCCCACCGCTGTATGGGTTAGCCCTACCGTAGTTGAACCACAAAAAATACTCTGGCGCCGCCACTGCCGTTACCAAAGACATCGACGACTCGTTGGAACAGCCAGAGCTAAAGTCCCGCGGGCCCGTTCAGTCATTCCTCTCCTCACTGTTTCCATCAAGCTATCCCTTCACCAACTCCATTGCACTGAGGCCTTCAACAGCTTTGTGGGAGACAGCATAGAGGAGGTGGACCCCTGATGAGGTCAACTTAAACAAGGTCTCTCCTTCAAGTTTCAGACACAGGACAGTCTGTCCATTGGCTTCCGGGGACGGCGGGGGTGTGCTGGGTTGACGTGGGTATGGCAGTGGATTATAGTTTGGGACCCAGACACAGCGGCGTTTCCCCGGTGGTCTCCCCAGTTTCAATGTCACTAGACGACCCATAACCTCTAGCTCCCCCTCTGCTGATGCGCCCAGGTTTGGCCGAAATTGAGTGATAGGTTGTAGCAACTCGGGAACAAACAACGGTGGGACCTGCAATAACTAATGTACTTTTTTTTAATTTCAATAATGAAATCTTATTTATTTTTATTTATTTTTTTTACAAACCATTTTTTGGTGCCCCCCCCACCCCCAGTTTACTTACCCGCACGTACTCTGCGTATACGGTCAGGCGGCGGGCCTGGCTAACCCTAACCCTAAACCAGGGGCGTGCTTAGACCTAGAGCGTGTTTACTGGGGCACAGGCCCCAGCCTCCAATAACTCGTCGTTTTTCTTTTTTATTGTGTGCACAATATGAAATAGATGGCTAGAGAGGGTATGTACGAGCTTCAAATTCATTATAGTGCACTGTCATACTTTAGGCTATATATTAAAGCCCTGCAAAGGAAAGAACCAAAGATTCATGAGGACGTACAATGATATTTTATTTAAACACAGATTTACAAACAATTAAGATCTTCTTACTGCAACCATTTATGATAAGAAGACTGAGATACTGAGCTACCTTCAATCTCAATCCACATATTTAAATATAGTATTTCGGAAAATATAAGTAAACTGACAAACAAATAGACAAAAAAGTCTCCTTTATGACCTTTCACCTCTTTATGACCTTAACCTTCTTATCTAAAGCAGTTATTATGCAGGATGCCTCTTTTAAGTCTTTAGCTATACAAACTCTAACAAGATTTGTAAAATACACACGTATAACTTATTTTCAAGCTGTGTGTGAAACAGCATAAGTTTGGCAGAACGGACATGGACTAAAAAATGTATCTCCCGTATGGTGACAGATTCCTCTCCATGTTCTGATCTAGCCCATTCATGTCCTCATCCGCTACCTGCTGTCTCTCTCGCTCCTCTCCGCGGCTGTCTGGCCCCTGGCTGCCCAGCCTGTGCTCTTCCTCCCTCTCTCCTCGCTCTCGTCCTCCTCATCGTCTGCGTTCTGTCTCTTCTCCCTCTCCCGTCCTCCTCCTCCCTCTGCTGTCTCTCCCCTGGCCTCCTCCCTCTCTCCTCCTCTCCTTCTCTCTCCTCCTCCTCTCTCTCTCCTCCTCCTCCTCTCTCTCCTCCTCTTCTTGCTCTTTAAGCCCTCCTTTTTCGTTTCGCTCCTCCCCTCTTCTCCTCCTGCCTGCCCTCTCTCCTCTGCCTCTCCTCTCCTCCTCCTCCTGCTCTGCTCCTCCTTTGTCTCCTCTGCTCCTCCCTCCTCGCTCCTCTTCCTCCCTCTCAGCTCTCTGCCCCTCAATAAGTGTAGCAGCCACTAGCCAAGCAGCATCCACATAGGTCTAAGTATACTCACTGCATGCATTTCATAGTCCTACTTAACAAACACGGAAGCTTACCTTTTTCTCAAGTAGAGACAAAATGATAGGCAAATTTGAGATGTATTCCCTCAAGGCAAATCCAGTCAGGTAGCCTATTACACGTTGTTTTTTGAAAATATATAATACGAATTTAATTACGTAGGTTTTATTCATCCTGGCAATACTGCTAGTTCTTTGTAGCTTAAATACTAAAGCCCTGAATTCTGTAGATTATAAAAGGTATGGATTTAATTGAATGAAAATGTTATTAATTAAACAAGTCTCTGTGTGTGCGTGCACATGTACTGTGTGTGTGTGTTGCTGTGTGTGTGTGTGTGTGTGTGTGTGTGTGTGTGTGTGTGTGTGTGTGTGTGTGTGTGTGTGTGTGTGTGTGTGGGTGTGTGTGTGTGTTCAGTCTCCGCGATTGTTAAATGTGTATACCACATAAAAGTAGTCAACAGAGAATGTTTTAATTCCCTGTATATCTCCTTGTTACTTTTAGATGAGAACCTGGAGCTTTTGGACTGGGTGTCAGGCTATGGAATTTAAAAACAGCCATCATTGGTTTAGAGTGGAGGGAAACAAACTTAGGTAATGTCAGCCAACATGCAGTTGGTATACACAATTGAAATTCATATGCAAATGAGAGTATAGCTAATTCATGGTCATTTTTAAGGTGCAGTATTTCAGACTTTTACACAATTCAATTGATGTATGGTATGTTAGATAACAGTTAAAGATATATTCAGAGCAATTGAAAGAGTGGAACATTAATCTCCTTTCATCTCCTTGTCATGCATTGGTTAGCCATGCTTGTAAACAGTTCATCAAATTATTTTGAGTAGATTTTGACCTTGTTTAGCAGGTGCTATTGCTACTATAGATATACAAGGACACTTGCCATGTTTGTGTTCTATTTGTTCTACAGTTTTCCACATGATAAATGCTACTCAGCTAGAAATCTGGAGCGTTCTAGTGGGTAATACATACCGCGGCGTATACCTGCTGCGTATAGCCTACCGTAGACTACACCACTGTGGTCTACGGGTTCGACCTTCAGGAGACCAGACGACTCGCCTGGTCTCCTGAAGGTCTGAACCGGCGGGACTCGAGGAGAGGGAGGAGGCGTCCCGCTCGACCAATGGGAATTCAGAAAGGCGGTTGCGTCATTAGTTGTGGAAATAAGTTGTGGAAATAAGTGAAGCAACCGAACGGGCAGAAGAGCGCCAGAGAGGCTTGGTAGACCTCGGTGTTCAACAGATTAAACACAGACACGCAAACACACACACACACAAAATAAATCTATAAAATATATATATGCTAGGCCTTTATATAAATGTAAATATAGAGTATATATAGATTGACTCCATGTGTTCTACTGTTGTGACAGCGTCGTGGTGCTGAGGAGCTCAGTAGACGAGCACACCGTGTGGCGTCGCGTGACCGCGGGGTTCCGCTAACGCGAAAAAACCGCCTTGGGGGAATTATGGAAATTAATAGTAGGAAAACACGCCTCAACAAGTAATGGGGTTTTGATGGCTTTATAAAGAATTAAAAAGTTATGACCACTAAAATCACAAGTTAATATCGTTATCAATATTGAAAATAGAATCAGTATCTCTGGTGACGTGCTCGAGGTGTGGGTGTGTCCGTAGCGCTGCGGGCCGGGCGTTTCACACAGGTGCGCCGACTGTTTCTGGAGCCGTTTGAAGGAAGGAAAAACTCACACAGAGAGTAACGAGTGCGCGAGTAAACCGCGTCAGACCGCTCGTGCCTGGTTCCAGTCAGACCGCTCCGCTCTGGTTCCGCTCAGACCCGTCCGCTCCTGGTTCCCCGTCAGAGCCACGCTCCCCTCAACTGGTTCCTGCTCAGAGGGACCGCTCCGATCCTGGTTCCGCTCAGACCCGTCCCCTTCTGGTTTCTGCTCAGACCGCGCCGTCCTGTTTCCGCTCAGACGCCATCCGTCCTGGTCCCGGTGAGGGTATCTGTCGAGGCAGACGCTGAACAACGCCGTGGTACGGGGCACGCACAAGCGGGGGGGGGGTTCTTCTGCTTCGAGAACACCCGCAGGTTAGGGTTAAGTTAGGGTAAGGGTCCAGGTGTAAGGTTAGGGTTAGGCGAGGCGGTAGATTTTGCGTGGGGATAGACGTGTCCCACAATGCCAAAGACGATGAAATGTCCAATAATTTTCAGGTGAAACGAAAAACAAAAGCACCTAGCGGTACATGATGGCCTAATATACAATAACAAACACACACACCAATATACAGCAAGATATAGGCACAGTTTAAGGCCATGGTGAGGACCACATATCCAACGTTAGGGGCGGTCAAGATGCCCAAAATGCACACGCTCATTCAATTATTCTTGCTGATAATACTTCAGCCGCAGCCGGGGTGCTCAAGGCACAAGCAGGTGTCTCGAGAAAACCCATGCAGCCTGACAAACATCAACTAGAAAACGATAGGATGATACACCCAGAAGGACATTACGCTCATTTGAAAGCAGAACCTCTAAGAGCGAAGCTCGGAGACCTCAGGCGCTTGTTAGGGACTTAGACATTTGTCGCTCGATCGATTCTTACGCTTATATCTAAGTATAAACCTTTTTCACGCTTTAAATAAATCCGAGGCCCTCGTGACCGACATTTTATCTTCCTCATCCGTTCAGTTTATCTGTTCAAGTACTAGGCAAACTATTTTTCTCACAAATTGGTGACCGATGTGATTCTAATTGGACTTGTGACTGGGAAAACACTGAGGACCTAGAGGAGGAAACCTGGGACCCCGGAGTGTGGAGCATCCTGTAGTACTCACTCGGCCCAAACACAGGTAGGCAGAACTGTTGATGAAATCAAATTGCATAGTTTATATAGGAACACATTAAGAGGTGAGAACTCTAAGAACGGTCTGCTACGGGAACGAAGAGCGAATGACAGAAGACGAGAGAGGCGAGGACGCTGCGTTTGTCTGTTGCGCGTTTCCTTTTGTGACTTAACTCTGCGATGTTATCCTATCTACCTTGTGTTTTTTGAATGTTTTAAATTGCGGTACCTTGGATTCCAACTTTTTCGGATCTTTGATCTATCGTTGACCATGCCACTGCTACCGATGGTATACATGCCTGCTACCGGCTATGGAGCTGCGTCCTCGGCTGGGAGCTCTGCGCGGAAACGCTCATCGCACCAATCCCGGCGGATAGGCTCTTCCCGGGTTCGGAAAAAGTTTGTTTTCTTTATCATGCTCACTCAGCAGCTCTGGATTCCATGCCCTGTCAAAACAGAAGTTACCTGTTCTGTTTGTTTCTCTATAAGGAATCACAGCAGTCTCTGGATCTCATGCCCTGTCAAAACCAGAACAGTTTACTTCACCCATTAGCCCCTGGTTACCAGCCAGCTTGCGGGAAATGAAGAGAGCGGACGTGTCTCGAAGGCGTTTCAAGGTTTCAGGTTCAGCCAGTGCACAAAGCAGCCTATCGGGAAATCAGAAGGCCTATCAAAATCCTCAGTTGATACAGGTCTCGCTTCTTCTCCAATCTCACAATAGCTCTGGAAATCCAAAAGACTTTTTTCACTGTCAATACCTTCTCAACTCCAAATCCCTGAAACTAGACACCACCAGAGCAGGTGGCAACACTTCATCTCTTCTTCGGGGTAAAGGTAGATTAACATCGTGCATCCTCTCCACTTCTCTGCCCACAATCCAATGTCAGCGCTCAGCTCGGACGACCAACTCTCTGCTGCTTCAGGAATCAACACAGGGAGGTGAGGAATTATGAGGAAGATGAACCCTAAAAATTAATAAAAATACTAATAAATGATAATAAAAACAAGAAAACACGAACGAGTGGCCCGGCGAGGTGGAATAGGCAGGAGAGACGATGGTAATATGTGGTAGCTGACGGACAAATACATTGGACGACGTAGGCAGGGTTAGAAAGAGATCTCGCCCACCATTCACAGAGGACTGTAGATATTAAGGTGCGGCAGCTGGCCGACGCGGTTCAGTACTGCGTTCAGACTGCCACAAATCATTTTTTAGCCCATCAGATTGGACGGATGACTCTTTTGAGTCTGAAAGTCCAAGTAATGAAATCAGATTTTTGTTAAACGGATCGAAACGCATCTCGCGGAGGGTGGTTTCAGATGATTTGGACAGATGCGTTCAGGTCTGAACAGCTCAAACATTCAGATCGGTTTTGACTGTCCGTGAGTACTCTACGCGACGCCAGACTGACCAATGCGCAACACACACGCTCAGTCTTGGACGAGAGAAGAAAACGAAAATGCCCTCATTAACTGTGGGAGATGGGTCGCTCAGCGAAGCTCGAGGGATGTATCGGAATAAGTCGATTAATGAAAGTCTTTCGCGTTCTTTGATCCTCTTGTTTGTTATGTTTTTTCTCGTCGCTTTACATGACGTCAACATCCGCGCTGGATGACGCCTCCGTCGACGTCGTTGTTGCTAAGAAACCTTCAGATGTCATTAATGTGGCCAGTTGAACAGAGCCAATGCGATTTGGACACTTGCTAAACAGGTGTGGACAGTTCAGCCTAAAAATGGATATGAGAAGGGAATAAGATTGAATCAGATTTCTGCAGTCTGACGCGGCCTTAGCAGACCGATTTGGGGTCGTGTGTTTGTTGTGTGTGAGTGTGTTTCCTGTTGTGCGGGTGGTCATCTGAAATGCTTATATTGATTTATTTTTGCAAGATAACATATGTTTTGATACTAACAATAAAATAATAAATATTGCCTACCGATTTAATGGAAGTGCGGTGGTGTGTAGTACGTGAGTGACAGAGAGAGAGAATCAAGCGGCAGGGTCATGTGAAGAGAGGCCGTGTATGCGTGTGTGCGCTTGGGGAAGAGGGAGAGAGGCTGAGTATGTGTGTGTTGAGAGAGGTTGCACTTTAGCAAGTGAGAGGAGCAAGCCTCACTGCAATGACTGTGTGGGATCTGATTTATGATTCGCTCATATTATGTTTGTGTATCGTTGTGTTAAGAGAGAAGCTGTGCGGTCATTGTGACGTGCGTTTTCAAGTGTGTATGTTCAACGTGTGCTAGTGTGTGCCTTTGTGCGAGTTAGAGGAGTTGTGTGCGCCAGTTTTAAAGTGTGTGTCAGCGTGTATGTGTCAATGTGCGTTTGGGTGTGCGTTGCGTTGTGTGAAGAGAGAAAGACAGAAGAGAGTACAAGGGGAGTAATGGGAGAAAGCGAAGGACAATTTCCTCTCTCTAGTCTGTTAGAGCTAGTGAACACGACGTGTTCTTCTGAAAGTTGACGGTGGCTTCAGGAACACGGAACGGGGATCTCGTATAGCTGTCAGGTCCGAGAATTTGTAGTCCCTTCCTCCATATTTTGTTAGTCCCCTATTGGTACATTTGCAGTTCTGTCTGCAAGTTGCAGTGTAGTTCTCCATTCGGTAGATTTGTAGGTCCGTATCCATATTTGGAGTTCTTTGTAGTCCTCTATATTAAGTTCCACTATAACACACTCTGCTGGGAAGAGACAACTCTCCACAGACCGGAGCAACGGCGCTTATCCAGCACCGGTCTTCTTGAAGGCGACAAGTTTATTTTCCCCGCATCTTTTGAGTTCTCTCTGCGCCAGCCCATGCTGTAGTTCCCGTCGCCATATTTGGACTTCTTCTCATATAAGCAGGCGAAGGATGCCCAATCATCCTTTTTAATTGTGACAATTTATTCTAATATTATTCTCTTTTCAGGAAGTGGCGTAAGCAGAAACGAATCTTACATTTTTTTTTCCAGATTGCTGCGACGTTTGTCTGTTTTCGTGTGTTTGTGTTATCATGACAGGAAGTGCACCAGACCTTGGTGTGTTATTACTATTAGAGAACAGGAATGGTTAAAATAGACAGGGATTAACTATAAAATAATAAGTTACTAAGAATAATGTGAATGGTTTTTCACATGTGCACAAGATAGGTGCTAGAGCTCAAGAGTCAGGGGTAACAGCGTGGCGTGATTCTTATTAAGGATTCTGGGGTAATCCGCCTCACAGGAGGGACAGAAAATCCCCCCTCCACCTTAAGGGGAATATCTGCGGTAGCGCGGTGGATATGTCATGTACTGTACCTGAGAGATAAGTACAAAGAAACTGATTAATCGTTTCGAGAATATGCAGAATAATTTCTATATTAGTGGTACTATAATTGGTAAAGTCGGCAATATAACAGATACACTATATATTAGATAATTGTGATACCATAATACGATTTGAGTGAATAGTGAAATTACCATATTTATGTGTTAATAACTCGGCTCAGTTACCTAGACAGTTATACTCTAAATCAGGCAGCTCGATACAATTGTTTATCATTATCCATCTGAGTGGACATGAGAAAATCTACATTTTCTCTGCTTTAATTTAGTGGTTGTATTTGGGAGGTGGTGGTGGCATTATATATTCGTGTATGGCGTCTCGTCTCCCGTCTGTGAGTGTCTGCGGTGTTATGTTTAAAATGTGACATTTGAGGTCTAAGTAATTTCGTCAATCAGGTTACATATTCGCTCTTAACTTATGTTGGTGTCTGCTCTGTTTCCCTGGTCCTAGAGTCGGGGTGCTTGGACGCAGCTCTGATAAAGCGAACCGCTGCGAAACTTATTTATGACATCTTCTAAGCGAAGCTGTCGACGCGATAGATTTCCATATCTGGTTAACTAGGCCTTTTGGTTATTGTCGTGGAAGGCAATGTTGCCTGACACACTTACCTTCATCTAAGTGTTAATAGAACTCTCCATCTAGAGATCTTCAGATATATTGCATAGTAT
>OLKM01005521.1:0-16887 GCA_900291075.1 Melanogrammus aeglefinus | reverse complement strand
AATCCCGCGACCCAAGAGGAGCATCAAACGACCATGTTCTCCAAAAGACAAGTAAGCAAGCAGTCCCAGCCCATAAAATTCTGACTAAATACATTTGACAAAGCTTATATGTACCAAACTAAGATATTTTTCACCTCTTTGTTTTGCGTAGGACTAATACCTGCATCCGATAGAGAACGGAGCTATTACACACGCAGAACCCGCAAGCACCTGGTCCCAAACAACCCATGTTAAGACATGTAATTGCCTATATTACTTTATTATATTATATTATTATAGTATATGATATTATATTATATTATTATTATTACTATATTAATGTATCATCTCACATCTCAGCCATGAGTTGATTTGGTGTATCCATATTATCATCAGCCTTAAGCACTGCATCTCGTTTAAAGCTCATGTCATGCACAGCAGTATATAATAAAACAAAAACAACGTTGTCACTAATTTTGAATTAGGGATTAATAAATCTTTGTGTATTTTTCCGAGAAACCGCGCGGGACGTGTTCCTAGTGAGAGGAGCGATCCGGACCCTGGCAGCAAAGACCTGGAGAGGACCTACCCCAAGAGTTCGGCGCTCTTGGACCACATGTACCTTGGCTCATTATGTGCACTTTTACTGTCGTGTTATTTAACAATTATCCGGCCCCCGGAATGGGCCTATCGAGTCATAGCCAAATGAGGGCCTGAGAGGGAGAATTTTTAGTAAAATTCACTCTAGTAGGGAAGTAGTAGTAGCTAGTTATCTTCAGAAATCTTCATCAAACGCGACAGCATCCGCCATTGTTTTTGTGTAAAAGCTTGCGTTTTCCTACTTAGTGATCTATTAAACTTATAGCCTACTAGCAAGCTCAGCCAATTAAAAGGCGCATTAGGATAGCCCAGCTAGTTGAATTTAGTTAAAGCTGAATATCTTCTTGTATCCTGGAACATGTTATATGAAGTAATTGATCAGAACATGCTGGCACCATTATGGAGACAACAAACTTCACTTTCAAACGATCCCATCCGCCCTGAAAGCACTTGACAACGCCTGTCATATCAAAGTGTATTGTTCTGATACATATGGATGTCCTTTATGAACACAGGACCTGGGAACCATCGGACCGTCCTACGACTACTACAGAAGCAACCACCGCTGTCCCGAACCGCGGCTACACTCAACGGTAGGCCTGTGGCAAGATCCGGACTGGACCGTTTCTGCGATCAAAAAACAATCAACCCGTGTGATGGTGCCCTACGACGAGGTGACGAGAAAAAGGTTTTGTAGCTCATTGATACTAGGCCAAGATCACAAAAGGTCTATAGAGTTGGAACTGATGATTGATCATGGAAGTTCATGTCGTTTTCCCAGGTGGAATCTGCTTTCTCAGGTGGAATATGTGGTATTTTGCGTTTTTTTTTTTTGTGGTCTTGTCTTTTTTTTTATCCCCCTCTGCGATGGAAGTTGGCCCTGAGGTTCAAAACATTCGTAACTTCCAGAACGATCACTATTAACGTTTAAAAAACCCCGTGTTGGAGATCTTATGGGCAAACTCAGAATCCAAACTCACTGTACCGCGCTCCGCCTGTTTGCTCTCTGCATATGTCTGGTGGTCTTATGCCCTGCTTCCCCCCGCGCCCCTTACTTTGATTGGTCCATGAATGTCGCCTGTGTACTTGTTGTTGCTCCTGGTCCCCGTACGTCTTCTGCTATGCTGGCTCGCAGGCTTTGAGAACCCCCTCAAGTCCTCTTGTTTCAATGACGCGCGGCTACGATGTTCGGTACGCTTCTCCAGTGCCATTTGGCCACCTCCTTCCCCTCTGCTCCCCTGTCTCCAACTGTCCGTACAGTCCTCCTGTCAGCCCTTTTAAGCGTAGTTGCACAATTAATTATTATGTTAAGCTTCTTTCGGTTGAACGTGCGTGCTAACGTAGGGATAATGGGTGTCTCGATGTATATAATAAGGGTCTATGACCTTGATGGTCTGGGCCTCTGCTGTTGAATCGGACTGGGTTTGGAACAGTCTGTACTGAGCTTGACCCTCTACAAGAAATTCTCCTTGTTATTGGATCAACACCGGCCTCTGGATCAAAAGGTGGCCCAGTCTACCAAGTCCTATCATTGCTGTTCTTTTAAGCTATTCAATTCTAAAAGGTGATATGTTGAATAATATTCTCAGAACATGGATCGAGCAACGCGCATCAATCTATTTCAAGTGTACATTAGTTATTAATAAGTTCCTTGTTAATGTGTGTACTGCAGCTTTCAAGGTTGTCAATGTTGATGTCCCTGTTGGCTTGTGCACAGTTAGTTTATTTCAGTTTGTTGACAGTTATAAATCGTTTGTAACCACGTTTGTTCCAGTCTAGGTTGAGTATCACATCCTCAGACAAGTATCATCCATCAGATCATGTTGGTTGGTTTAGTTTCTTTCAGTCAGTTTGTCTAGTTTGTTAGTTTGTGTACGTCTTTCAATCTTTCCATGTTAGAAAGACACTGTATATAAACTGTCTGTTTGTTTATATACGGCCTCTTTAGTTTGTACACAGAGGAACTGTCTTCCTGTCCTTCCACGTTGATCCTTTGCTTGACGGGCAGCCAAGCCACTCCCTTCTGTTCCTCCTGTCTTCCTCCTGTGCTTGCTGTGCAGCAAAATAATTCCTAATATCTCTTGGACGCATGAAAGAGTGAGTGGGGTTCCGGGGCTATGAGATGAGGCCATAAAGTACCACAGAACTGAAGTCTGAGAGTTTTGCCGGTCACGTCGTGGTCTCTGGCGCTACGCGCAGAGAGTAACACCACTGCTACGATGCCCCCCACTGTCTCATGAGAGTCTCTCTGTCGCATCCGTTGTTTCTTCTTCATTGCTCTGTCCGGTCTTGAATGCCTTTCTATAAGATGTGTTTTACCAGTTGCGTTTGGTTGCGTTAAAACCTGTTGTTTGTTGTTGTTGTTGTGGCCCCCAGGTGCTCTTGGCCCTGCGCCGGAAAAGGCAGAGGCCAACGTTACTACAGCCAGCACAGCAGCAGGAGGGCGGCGACTGCAGGGGCCGCCAAGAGAGACACGCAAGGTAGGAGGCAAGGATACACCCTCTTGTAGGAGACGAGGGTCACCCTCTGTAAGAAGTACGAGGGTACTGCCCTCTGTAAGAGACGAGGGTACACCCCCTCTGTAGGGAGACGAGGGTTACACCCTCTGTAGGAGACGAGGATACACCCTCGTAGGAGACGAGGTACTCCAATCTGTAGCGAGACGAGAGGACACACTCTTATAGGAGACGAGGTTACACCTCTCTGAGAGGAGACGGAGGGTACACCCTCCTGTAGTGAGACGAGGATTACACCCTCTTTAGGAGAACGAGGGTACACCTCTGTAGGAGACGAGGGTAGCACCCTCTGGTAGGAAGACAGAGGTACACCCCTCTGTAGGAACGAGGATACACCCTCTGTAGGAGACGAGGATCACACCCTCTGTAGAGACGAAGGTACACCCCTCTGTTAGATACGAGGGTACACCCTCTGTAGGAGACGAGGGTAACTACCCTCTGTGTAGGAAGACAGAGGGTACACCCTCTGTAGGAGACGAGGATACACCCCTCTGTAGAGAGAACGAGGGTACACCCTCTGTAAGGATACGCGAGGTACACCCTCTGTAGGAGACGAGGGTACCACCCTCCTGTAGTGAGGAACGAGGGTACACCCTCGTGTAGGAGCACGAGGGTACCACCCTCTGTAGGATACGAGGAAACATTTTAACCCTCTTGTCGTCGGCCCCCTTTCCCCAACAGCGACCCCCTGTTCTCGGCCAGCGCCTGCCTCCGCAGCTACCCGCTGGAGCACCCCTTCAAGACAAGGACGGCTAACCGCTACATCCTGCTGAGCTGCCGACCCCCACGCCCCCGACCCCGAGAAGCTGGAGCTTGGACTGCTGGGCCGGTAAAGCCCCTCTCCGGAGACCTGAACCGGCCTGTCTGTACGATGAGGGTGCTGCTGGCGCTGCACGACAGAGGTAGGAGCGGTGGAACTGGTAGCATCAGTCAGGATGCGCTACGGGTGGGTTCTTGATTACGCATGTCCGTATTTAGTTACAAGTGCTTAGTTATGATAGCCTTATCATCAAGCTATCCTAGGTTGAATATGGGGAATGGGTAAAGCTAGCGATGTCGTGCTTTGCACTTGGAGTCTATTGTACATCCTTATTGTACCGACAGCGATGTATGTTTTCACCTTATGACAAATGTTACTATTGTAAGTCGCTTTCGATAAAATAGCCCCTGAAATGTAATTGTATAAGGATTGGCGGTCAGTAGGAAGGCTGGTGGACCTTGCAGCAGTCATGCCTACTAAGCTAGGTTGGGTGTGTCATTAAGACAGAGGGTATGGCGTTGGGGCTGGGTAATACATCGACTCATCAATGCATCTGCCATTTAATTTTGGTTCTCGCATCAGATTCATTTCGATTCAGAATTGTTTTGAAATCGAGTTTATTTCCATAAAAATGAAAAGAAAGTAAACTCACCTCATTGTGATCTAGAGAGCGAGTGATGCCAAATGTACATGCCCTTTTACATTTGTCCATGTTATGATTAATATCTTTTATTCTGCAACATTAGCGTCAGGAAACATACTATATACAATGTTATTCCCTTTTGCTAAGTGCAAGCACAATGAAAATGGTTAAATTCATCTTGAATGTTAGAGTTCAATTCAAATAATTATTAGGTATTGTTGTCATCTGCACGTATTATTGAATCGATATCGAAGCAATTGGATCAATATCAAATCGAGTCGAGACCTAAAGGACAGTATTGAATTGTGAGGTACCTGGCAATGCACAGCCCTAGTATAGCGGCATGGTGCTCCCAGTAGTGATTATGCTGCTGCTGAGTCACACAATACTTGATGATAGTGGATATCTTTATTTTATTTGACAAACGTAACATTAAAATACTGAACACAATCCGTAAACACTGTTTCCTCCAGCCAGAAGGTGTCTAACTGGATCTGTGTTCATCGTGTGTTTTTGATTTGATGGATCCCTCAAGCTCCACAGTTGAAGATCTCTGACGACCGGCTGACGGTGACCGGGGAGAAGGGCTACTCCATGGTGCGGGCGTCCCACGGCGTGCGGAAAGGCTCCTGGTACTTTGAGGTGTCGTGTGGGAAATGACGAAATGCCCCCCCGACGACGGCCGCCAGGCTGGGCTGGTCGCGGTCCGCTCGGGCTCAGTCAGTACCCCCAACACACACACTGGCCTGACAACACGTGTCCATCGTCACCACCACACACCACCGCCAAACTCAGTCAGTCGTGGCAGCAGGCAGGCAGGCAGGCAGGGCAGGCAAGGCAGGCAGCAGGCAGGCAAGGCAGGCAGGCAGCAGCAGCAGGCAGGCAGGCAGCAAGGCAGACAGACAGACAGGACAGACAGACAGACAGACAGACAGGCCAACAGTTATGTCAAACAGACAGACAGGCCAACAGTTATGCCAGACAGACAGACAGGCCAACAGTTCTGTCAAACAGACAGGCCAACAGTTCTGATCAAACAGACCACCACAGTCGGATACACTTCCAGACAGACAGGTGCACCACAGAAGTGGTCCAGACTCTCCACACACACATGAACGAGATCCCAACCGCAGTGTTGTTGTGGTCGTTTCCACCCCTAACCTCTCAACGGCCTCTGACTACACACTTCACGCTGGACGCCCAAGGTAACCTTGCAGGCCCGCAGGCTACGATTAGTTCAGTACTTGCTGGCGCCAGCAGAAAGGCACCCGCTTCCCCAGGTCCATGGGCAAGCACTACTCTCGGGCTACGCCCAGGGCAGACACGCTGGCGCTCTTCAACGAGCTGCCCCGACGGCACCCAGACGCCAAGTCGCCTGCCCGAGACACCTACAAGGACAAGGTAGGTACCCCCCAACCCCCCCCCCCACGGGAACACTGCGCGGAGACGAGCCCTGTTCGAGATCGGCCTCCGCGTTTGAGTTTTGGGGGGATTAAGCCGCATAAGAAGCTTTACTAGTGCGTATCGCTTAACACAGCTAATGTTGGCATCTCGATTACTCCAGGATGGTGGCTTCATCCTTTTTAAGTAATGTTTGTCTGGTACCCATGGAGACGGACCGATCGACGGCACTTGAATCAGGACGTTAGTAGTAACAGTGGTACTACAAGGACCTATGAATAGGTGTTCCACTGTTGGGTGGAGCTTTGAATAGTACCACAACAATACATTACCAATGGTATCAGAACCAAGGTGTTCAGAACCATCAACCTATTAATAGGATGGTACCCATCGGCCATTTACCAAACTATCCATTGAATGTATGGTTAAAAAATCCTTTAGCATCCGAGATCAGACGAGATCGGGCGTGGTTTTGTGGTCACCTATCAGTAATGGTGCATCTGGTTCCAATGCTGAACGTCTAAAAAAGTTAATAGTTCAAATACCAAGCTTTTGACAATACATCCTGTTGAAAAACCCAACTATTAATAGTGCATCTGATTGAAATACCAAACTATTAATAGTGCATCTGATTGAAATACCAAACTATTAATAGTGCAACTATGTGAACGCATAGCAGATAACTTGTGGTGTGCATAGTTGGAAACACCAGAGGGCTTTGGGGGGGCGGGGGCGGGTTGAGGTGTGGGTGTGTGTGTGGTGTGTGTGTGTGTGATGTGTGTGTGTGTGTGGTGTGTGTGTGTTGTGTGTGTGTGTGTGGTGTGTGTGTGTGTGTGTTGTGTGTTGTGTGTGTGTGTGTGTGTGTGGAGAGATATAAAATACCAAGCTGTTTCTTTGTCTGTGGTCAAGTGTTTATTGGTGTGAATCTCTGCCCCCCCCCCCTCCAGGCTCTGATCAAGTTCAAGAGCTCCTGTACTTCGAGAGGAAGGACTACGTGGGATAAGGCCGAGAGAGAAGTCTCTAAGACCATCACACCAGTCCGGTCAGCACCCAATCTACACCGCCTTAATCCCTACCTGCTCTTCTCCTCCACCCTAGTCTCGCCAATCTTACCATTTCAGATCAGATCCCTCAGTCTGACAGGCGAAGACAGATCCCTGGCCCCCACCTTGCCCATCGTCACTCCTCCACCCCCTACTCCCACCCCTGCCATCCCCTCCATCATCTCCTCCCCCTTCTCCCGAAAACCGTGATCATCTTGAGCCGGACGCGTCTTCACACCTCTCTGTAATGTCCGTCTGACCGGACCTCATGCACTCTGTTGAACTCTTTCTGCTGTGTGTTGGTTTTATGTTTCCTTTCTCCCATCAGATGGGTGTTCCTCAAATACGGGGTCAGTCCAGGAGTTGGCATATCGAAAACCTGTTTGAAGGCCTCTATTTCCCCGCCATCTCACTCTACAAGAGCTGCCAGGTCGGTGCTCTGTGTTGGTGTCCTTATGGAGTGACTGTCGGGGTGGTGAAGGGGGTTAACTGGTCTAAACCCAGTGCATTTCGTCAGATACTAGACTACCCTCCCCCTGGTACGCATGTTTGAAGACGCTTGCACAGGGAATAAAAGTCGTTGGTACAATGGTTGTGCTCTGCGTCACCTGAATCCCCTTGGAAGTTTGACTTTTGTTGTTCTGTTCCAGGTGTCTGTCAATTTCGGGCCAAACTTCAAACACCCTCCTAAAGACCTCAAATACCAACCGGTGGGTCGATCTAAAATACAAATACCGGTTCCACCACGTGTAGGGCAAAGCATTAAGCGTACGACTTCAGAAGCCCTTTCCCTAAATCTGTTTCTAATCTGCCATCTTGTCCCTTCATTCTCCCGCCGCCTTCCAGATGAGTGACATGGGCTGGGGGGCTGTGATCGAGCACACGCTGGCAGACATGCTGTACCACGTGGAGACGGACGTGGACGGCCGCGCGTAGCTCCCCCGTGGGAGGGCTGAGACCAGCCCCCCCCCCCCCCCCCCTTTATCATACTCTGACCGTCCACCAAAATCACCCAAAATGTTCTGATGTTTTCGTTTTACTTTTACGCGACTCGCGTGGTTTTAGGTCGGCTGCCATGTGACCATCTCCGGTTGTATGGTTTTAGCCGGCTGAGTTTACTTCCATTTTTTAAATAACATCTATTCCTCTCTACAGCGATTCCACGCCGTTGGAGACTAGGGGCCTTTTTATTGTTTGTTCCTTGCAGTCGTTTTGTTATATTCTGGGTTAAATAAAGTTTATATGCGAGTTCTTGGATTCCTTATTCAAGTGAACCGAGAAAACCATTAAACGGGCCATTTGAGTATTGGTTGTCATAAAGTCATACATTTTAATGATTTATCTGCTTTTAAAATATACAATCTTTTACTAATAAACACTCGGTACCATTCATATATAACCATTTCTTGCTTTCAACTTATAAGATACCAAAAGAGTGCCATCTGGGTGAAAGCTCTAGTCCGAAGTCCTGCAACACGTGAGTCCACGTGGTCGTTGTCGCTTTTGGCAGTGGAGCTACACAAATATTGACCCATATCGGCATACGGGTCTGCAATGGAAAGGTTCAAAGAGTCCCTCTTCCGTCCTAGTGGTCGAGCAGTCATGCGTCCCTTCCGGGTCATCCTGCCGTGATTTCAGTGACCACTAGAGGGCAGAGCTGACGAGTTTTCGCTCCAATATGGGAGTGCGGGAGATCAGGATGGGCTGGCCCTCCTCGTAGGCTTCTGGCGTGCAGAGACCTTTTGAGGGGCAGGGGCTCTGATTTAAAAAAAAAAAAGGGCACATGGAACAAGATTTGTTAACAATTTATGTCCTTCATTTTAAATAATGAATTACCCTTGTTCAAACAATGTATTGGGTAATCTTGCATACCATCTTAGTATGCATACTATATATCCCTACAGACAATGAAATTTGATATAATACTACATCCACAATGTAACCTAAATTTAAAACTAAAAATGAAACATAGGCCTTACAGACTCCATTCACATGAATAAAAAATGCTATTGTTATTCAAACAATGTAATTTTCCATGCAGTATTAATACTATAGAAAGGCCTATATCAAATTTTTACTTGTATTTATGAAGTCTAGTCTCCAGAACGATCTGTTTTCCGGTTTTATGTCGTAGCCTACGAACTTCTGAGGGGCGTTTCCTGAACGCTCCTATTTCGGAAGAAGGGAAGGTTTACGTAAAGACACGCAAGAGCCTTCGAACCCCCCCCCCCCCGGATGCATGGATGTCCTCTGTCTTGGGTGTGACTTGCTTTAGGGCTTTTGCTATGCAAGCTCCTGTTTCTTGTTTCTTGGTTTCAATGCCCTTGTTATGCATTTCTTGGATGGGATAACTGGTAGTGGTTGGCAACAGGATCTACGTAAAATAACCTTATCACAGGGGAAGGCATCCATCTCACCGACTGAATAATAATTCTAAAAGTATATTTACAGACCTCACCAATTCAGCTTGTAAACCAAGTCTTGTACAAATATAAGGATTATATGGGTGCGGTCTGAATCCACTTTTTTGTAGTTTGTACTTCCTCAAGTCGAGAATGCTGTCAATAGGCTTCGTCACAGGAACGTGTCTGGCCTGGCCCGGTGAGTATGATAATTTGTTAACTGCCAAGCTACGTAGCCAGTAGGAAAAATCCTTTTGATAACCCCTCATACATAATTATATGTAAACAGATGAAGTTGCCGATTACTTTAATGCAAATGGCTGCGTTGTTTGTCACTTGATCTACCGTTTCATTGCTTAAATCCATCTCTTGGGTTAAGGCCACATTGTAAACACACCCACACAAAACAAGGCGAAGAGCAGTCGATCGCGCGGCAACGTCTCCCAGGGTTACGGTGATGCCCGATTTGGCGTTGACACAGGTCAGGTGACCGACCCTATGTCCCTTCCGTCTGTCGTGGACGGGCGTCCTTCTCACCTGTTTGCGGCAGAAGCGCTCCCGTAGGTTCCGTTTGCTCTGGCTCTCGGGGACAGGGATGTGGGACCAGTCCAGGTCGGGGGGCCGGGACCCCCGGGAGCCAAAGAGGTTCAGCTCCAGGAAGCAACCCGTCTCGATCATCTTCAGAAGGGGGAGGAGGACGGATGAGTGGACTCAAGCTCACAGACAATGGGGCGCCCCCCGGTAGCTAACCGGGAAGAGCGTCTACCACATAGGCTCCCAGGAATATAAAGTCCTGGGAGCCTATATGGCTTGTAATGGCTAATCACACTCCCACCTGGGGGAACAATACGTCAGCTTTAAATGTGTCCTACACGTGTTGTAGGAGCAGGGTGGCTCTCTGTGGGCGTGTCACTCACCTCGTTCTGCCAGTTGACGCAGACGCTGCCCGTGTTGAACTTGCTGTAGAAGTGGTCGTCGGCGTGGTCCAGGCTGACCCCTTTGACGGTGGAGAACTCGTCGATGTCCTGCACGTCGCTGCAGTACACCAGTTTGGGCTGCAGGGGGGGGGGATGTGGCAGAGGAGAGGAGGGATTATGGAGGGGAGGTGGGAGAAGCTACAGGCTCTTCATCATCCTCATCGTCAAACCGCTTATCCAGGGGTCGGGTCACGGGGGCAGCAGCTCCAGCAGGGGGCCCCAGACTTCCCTTTCCCGGGGGCCACATTGACCGGGTGGTCCCGAGGCATTCCCAGGCCAGTGTTGAGATATAATCTCTCCACCTAGTCCTGGGTCTTCACGGTTGGCATCTTTACCAAGTATGCACACGCTACAGAAGCTACAAGGCTGGTGCACTCTAACGACGGTGAATGGACATTGGGTCTGGTCTGAATCTCCCCGAGTGATTTTTTTAATCAAATGTCCCGAGCTACTGGCACATCAAGCCAGCCTTTGCTCAATGGTTGTTTTTGAGCTGCTACGATGTTAAATATATCGAATTTTGTTGGCAAGAAATCTTCTTGTCGCAAGAAAAATCAAATTCAACCGTCACTGAATAATCAGTGTAAAATATGCTTGAGTTTGAGTAGTTGCGTTTACATCTCGGGTTTAAATGGCAGGCACCACAAGCACCCGGCCTCCCAACATCCTGAAGTTGACGGTGTTGAAGAAGGACATGCGCGACTGCACATCTGCTTGCTCCTGACGGCTGGCAGCCCAGCCTCTGTTCAGGGTCTCTGGTCAGGAGCTGCAAAAAAGTCGAATTTAGTATATAAAAAAAAAATCCCATTATTAGACCACGTGTATGGCCTTCCACTATCTGAATGGCAATATTGTTGTTTTTCACACAGACATCTAGTATACTTGGCTGTGAGCTCTCACCGAGCGACACAAATCCATGGTCTGGGTGTTGAAGGATTTGGGAGCATATTCGATTTGCCCCGCCCGAATGCGTCTCTCCATCTCCTCCTTCTTGGCGTTATCTCCTCGTTCCCGAAATGGTGGGCGCCCGGCGGTCATCTCGTATACCAAGCACCCTAGCCCCCACCAGTCAGGGCTCATCCCATAATACTGGTCGTCAATCACCTCTGGAGCTATGGAAACAAAAAAATGCAAAAAAAAGATGGTTTGATTATGGATCATGTGCTTTTATGCAGCAATTAAATCTATTTTGAAATAGTTTTTAATGTGGCTCATTAGGTGGCCCTTTAAATGAGTGCAACAGACTGCATGTTTGCAATTCAATCAACTATGTTCATTATTATTATGGGATGTCCCTACCCATGTAACCCATGGTACCCACTCTCCCTCGCAAGAGACTTCCTTCTTTCAGCTCGACGGCCAGTGCCCAGGTCTGTGATGCGAATGTGTCCTGCCATAACGACAGAAGCAAGGCAAGCTGCTTTGAGAAACATCCAGGTTAATCATAATGAAAAGTGCTACAGGTTATTTTGCTTTGTCAAGTCCTTCATGCAAATCAACATACGTATGCTAATGAGATAGTACAACAACAACAAAAAAAAAAATGCATTTTGCATTGTCTTCCTGAAAAACTGTTAAAAACTGTCAAAAGCAACATTCAGGTGAGAAGGAGATCAAGCAAGGTATATAATTCATAGTGGAGCAACAATTGTTATTTGTAATTCTAATCAATGTCATGAGTTGTGGTCAAGTTGAAATGAGTATCTAGTTTGTAAAAAATGCTGCGTTAAAGGAAGTGACTGTTGTTATGTTTAAGAAAACATTATTTTCCCCAAGTAGCAACATCGTTCTATAAATAGCCTTCGCCACACCCAACAAATCCTTTATTTCCTGAATCTTAGCCAACAAACTGACGGCATTCCTTTAAACAGCACTTCCTCATAACGCTGACGCTGCTAAACAATGTACTCTGATGTGGTGATTCTGGTGACACGGTGAAGCTATTCGGTTCACTGCACTGATAGCAGCAGTCGTCGAGTAGAAAAAAGGTTTGCCCTAATATGCTTCATGGCAGCTGACCCAAGATAGCCGTTATTACTTTGTACCTGCCACTTGAGGAAATTGGTTCCAGTACGAGAGCCACGTCAGAGTACAGTGTCAGGTCAAGAAAACAAGTGAACCACTTTTACAAAGCCGTGGTCTGCTTTTGTTTTTGGTTGGGACACTGAGGTATTATCTGTGGTATTATCGACACAAGTACTCTACATATCCCTGCCCCTGAATGCACCTGTTCTCTGCTGAATGCACTAGGGAACAGGTAGACGAGTGGTCTAAACTGGTTCAGTCTACTTCCTGTGCCCTGGTACATAACATACATTAGAGACGTAAACCATGATTAGTGTAATGAGCTACACCTGTGAGCTGGCTCTATAGAGCCCCTTGAATAACTGGCTCAGAACCCTAAAAGAGGGAGGTTAACAAAACATACTTTTTCTTAATGTAGACAAACAGAATGATGTTTGTTTTTACGCCATTAGTGGCGTTTGTGTTTAAACACTACGAGGGGTTTATTGTTTTATATATTAGACGTCTTAAACTCAAAGGTCCAACTTTGAGTTTGGACCTTTATGTTTTATGATACAAGTGTATAATGCCATCATCCAACTAAAGAGAAATGCCATTTCTTTACAAAACATACATTTTTAGACTGTACATACCATTATCATCCAAGAGAATATTTTCTGGTTTCAGGTCCCTAAAATGGGAACATGAAATTAAGATCAGTAAGAATGGTGAGCATCATTTGTGAATACCACATAAGCACATCCCATTGTGTCTGGATTTGGCCACTTCCTCATAGTTGCATCACATAAAGATTAAAAAGGTCAAAATAGCAAAAAAGCCATCAGGGTTTTGACCAATAAACAAAATATGCCAACACTTGTAAAACAATACTAACAACCGGTAATACTAACACCTGTATGACATTTCTTTTTCTGTCATGGTTTTGCATGACTTTGCATTAATTGCAGAAAATAAAATGGGACCTCAATGAAAAAGTTGATATTTTTCGTTATTAAATGCAACCGCACTTCTAGTAATAATCCATAGCCGAGTTCAAACGTAGTATAGCTTTTGTGTGTGGTGTGACGTCATTGGTTTTTATCACGTTCAGTCGTGGATCAACATTTTTTTATAGACTGTTGCCCGCTCGGCATGAAGATAAACCAGCCACTGAAATCCTAACCAAGATAACATGTTTTGGCTTCGTATCAAGACAACGAATGCCTTGAATGAGTACCACGAGTACATGCCGTTCAAGGAACTAAATGTGTTCCGTGTTCCGCCTGAAACTGTACGCAAATGTAGCTCGCCTCTTGCTTCAAGTTCTAACCCCCAGGGTCGGAAAACACCTGAGGACACGTTCTGAAGGTGCAGCGAGCGACCCACCTGTAGACGATGCCCTTGTGGTGCAGGTGGCGGAGGCCGCAGCAGACCTCCGCGGCGTAGAACTGCACCCGCTCCTTCGGCAGGCCCGCAGGGCCGATGTTGTAGATGTGGAAGCGGAGGTCCCCTCCGTTCATGATGGTCAGCACCATGCACAGGGTGTTCTTGGTCTCATAGGCGTAGGCCAGGCTCACCTGCGGACAGGCAGGAAGAACAAGGATGTAGTCACTACTGCTCATGTCACGGTTAGCGGGTGGCAGGCAGGCAGGTAGGACCCAATCGCAGACAGTTCAGGTAAAAGGATCATTTATTAACTCAAAAGGCAAGGAACACGGGAACACGGGGAACACGGGGAACACGGGGAACACGGGGAACACGGGGAACACGGGGAACACGGGGAACACGGGGAACACAACTCACCACAAACTACAATGATCCGACCAGGAGCAAAGGAAAGACAAGGGCTTAAATACCAAACACACACACACACAGGGCACGCAACGAGTAACAGCTGAAACACATTAGGGGAGGCAGCAGTAATCACACAGGAGGGAAACCTGACATGGGGAGAAACAAGATACCAAAGTAAAACAGGGAACACACCAAAACAAGACAAGGAAACCGACAGACCACGACAACTCATGCATTGGTTCACATTGAGAGACGAGGGTGAAGGAGGGCCGCTCGTATGAAGGACTGCAAAGGCAGACGTTGATGTTCATAATGAGGGGCTGACCAATGGATAGACAAGGCCTGCCTTCAATAAGCCTCATTCTCAGATTATTGTTTTGTAGTAGAGTAGATGCTTAGTTAGATGGAGATGGTCAAAAGACAGACGGATCAATATTTGTTCCCCTCCAAAGGCATAAGGGTGGTTCAGCAGCACACATTAATACCAAAACAACCCAAATAGAAATCAGTGACAATAGAAGTGATTTAATATAAGAAAGATGAGAAGCATTGGGAAATCGTACCACAAATCTGCTGTTGACCTTCTCCAGGATCTGTTTCTCATTGAGGGCCATGGTCTCTCCTCTCCTCTTCTTCACTTGGGTCTTCTGCAGCTTCTTGCAGGCGTACATCTTCCCCGTGGCTCGCACCTGGCACGCCCACACCTGTACGCGACAACAGGAAGGTGAGTAATCAACAACACCATCAGCACGTTACACGTGATGCCAAGATGGTCCGATACAGAGTGAGCCTTTGTGTTATGTTTCCACATTGAGACCATAGGAGATTAGAAGATAAAGAGGGTGGCAAAGTTTATAATTAGGGCAAGTTTGTACAAAACTAAATTATTCTTATCAAATCATCGTGCAATGTTTTACAATATTAAACAATGAAATTTGTTAATAAATTTAATAAAGTTTAACATTTTTTAACACTTAATAAAGTGCTTTCATTTGTTATGAACATATAACTGCATATTTTAGTCCCCCGCTCTCTGAATGCGATCCCAACTAGTTGTCTGAAGGAGGTCATGCTTATAAACAGCTCTTCAACGAGTGACCCGGTGCCCTCGTATTTCAAAAACACAACTGTACACTGAATACCAACCTTTATCTCAACAATCCCAGCCCCACTGATTCTTATCTTTTCAGACCACTTTCAAAACGTACCTTTAAGTCTTGAGTATTACAGAAGGCTGTGTATCACCGTTTGGTGAACTCAATTTGAAATTCTCGTTTCCTCTTTCCCGCCGTTTCAACACCATAATAACATTGATCGTCCAAGGAAATTCCTGTTGGTATTTTTTAATTCTGCACTTGTTTCTCTCCATTTCTATCCACATCATAATGTTCCTGTGTTTCGTCAGTTAATCATGTGTCCTTTGCTGCTGAGGTTAAATGAGGACCTCGAGTTGGCATTTTAGGCTTGATTCCATTTTGTTTTTACATCATACACCAACACAATATGTTATTCCATATGATACTCTATCTGCTGCACAATGACCACAACAGCCTTACAAATATTAAGAATTTGAAAAAAAAATTTTAAATTCAAATTAAAATGCCTGAAAGGGAAAATATATTTCACATTTTAAGCGTCACAAAAATGGCTGCCTATCTGAATCCAGAATACATTTTAAATCCTATTGTTTTATCTAAGGCATGTCATGGTCCTTAGTCCTCATTACTTTCTAGATCACCTAGTTAGACCATTTAACCACTTCACAGCTGGAGACCGGTTGGTAGTCTCAGAGATCAGGCACCAAGTCTTTAAGGCAATCATGATTTTTGCAATCTGGGTTACCAAAGTGGAGGGCAGTTAATTCCTTTTCCTTTTTTCTTTCTCCGTTTTAATAAAGGTTACATAATATATCTCTATTAAATATCATCCAATAATCGAAAATAAAAACCAAGCTGGCCAGCTGGCGGTTATTGAGTCTTTTATTCTGAAATACTACTACTACCTACTAACAAATACGGGCTCAATCTGAGACATTCACACTTCAATCTATTCCTTTCTATTGCCTTGGGGTTGCTTTTGTTGTTTTTGTTGTTTGTCTGAGTGTTACAGAAGAAGAGTAGAAACAAAACTGCTCACCACAAATGGCACTGTGAAGGATAACTCCATATTAGACTAAGACAAGGTGCGGGAAAGTCTCGTGACTATGCAGTTTAAATTGTAACTGGAAGGTACCAGGTCAGACTTTCAAATTGGCAGCCTTACCTGAAGGCTTCTGTGAACAAGATGCCTAACCTGCTTGGCATGTATCTGCTTATAGGTCGCTTTAATCAAAAGGCGTCAAATACTTAATGACTGTTTTAATGCTGTCTGCTACATACACGTTGCCTCGGGATGTCATGGTCCTTACCTCTCCAACAGCCGCCCTTGCCCAGCTGTCTGTACTGCCTGAAGGTGCGCTGTGTATCGTCTGCCTTGAAAGAGACATGGATACAGGGGGGGTGGGGCTGTTAGACCCTCGTCATAAAGCAAACCTTGTCCAATGCAAAGCAAGCACGGGTGTAAAGTTAGGGAAGAAAAAAATTTTTTGGTTAAGCAAACAAGCCGCAACCTACAGATGCAACCAAAACGGGGGGGGTGTAAATAATATAGCCAGAACGCTTTGGAAGTTTTTTTCTGATAGAAAGAATTAATGGTATATGAATAAATCACCAGCATCTAAAAGCCTCCTTTAACTAGAAACAAAACATAAAACATCTGCAGAGAAATAT
>OLKM01005520.1:0-16888 GCA_900291075.1 Melanogrammus aeglefinus | reverse complement strand
GAACCGTTTCAATCTGGTTTCCGTCCCATCATAGCACGAAACGGCCCTTCTGAAATCACCAACGACTTCTTATTGCAGCTGATTCTGTTTAATCTCCATCCTCATCCTCCTTGACCTGAGTGCGGCCTTTGATACAATTTCCCCATACATCCTCCTCAATAGATTATCCTTCCAATCGCATCACAGGCACCCCCTCCTTGACTGGTTCACTCATCATTCTATCTCACGAGACGCACTTCAGTTCATCCAACTCAAATCCTTTCCTTTCCCAACCCTCCGCTCTCCTCTGTGTCCCCCAGGGCTCTGTCCTGGGTCCCCTCCTTTTCATTACTTACCTCCTTCCCCTTGGCCTTATTTTCCGTAAATTTAGTATTCTTTTTCACTGCTACGCGGATGACACCCAGCTCTACCTCTCCACCAAACCCAACTCCATCCTCCCTCCCTCATCCCTAACAGATTGCCTCTTTGAAGTACAAACCTGGTTCACCTCAAACTTCCTCAAACTTAACAGCAATAAAACAGAAATCCTTTTAGTTGGTACTAAATCAACTCTACTCAAAGTTGACAGTTTTTCCCTCTCATTTGACAGCTCCATAGTTTCCCCCTCCCCCCAGGTGAAGAGTCTGGGTGTCATCCTCGATGGCTCACTTTCCTTCAAATCCCATATCAACATCACCACCCGCACTGCCTACTTCCATCTTCGTAACATAAATCGCCTCCGTCCCTCCCTCACCCCCCACACCACCTCTATTCTTGTACATAGCCTGGTCACCTCCCGTATTGATTACTGGAACTCTCTCCTCTTTGGTCTCCCCCAGAAATCCCTCCATAAGCTCCAACTGGTCCAGAATTCAGCTGCCCGTATCATCTCCCAAAACCCCCTCTTTCCACCACATCACCCCCATCCTAGAACAACTCCACTGGCTTCCAATCAACTTCCGTATCAACTTCAAAATTCTCCTTCATACCTTTTAAGGCCATCCACAACCTGCCCCTCCCTACCCTGTCTGATCTCCTTCACACTGCCACCTTCCACCCGCTCCCTCAGATCCTCCTCTTCCATCCACCTCACTGTCCCCTCTGCCCGGCTCACCACCATGGGGAGCAGAGCTTTCAGCCGCTCTGCTCCCAAACTCTGGAACTCACTCCCACCTCACATCCGAAATATTGACTCCCTCCCTCAGTTCAAATCCTCTCTCAAACCCCACCTTTTCAGGATAGCATTTTCACTGTAGTTGTCATGTTTTTTTTTTTTTTTACTTGCACTTTTAATGGTTTTGTTATTTGTTTGCCCTTGTTTTAAATTGTTTTAAATTTGTAAAGTGTCCTTGAGTGACCTGAAAGGCGCTGTTAAATAAAATGTATTATTATTATTATTATTAAATTTCATTCAAGGTGGTATTAAAAAGTCTTAAATTTGACTTGCTGAAACCTGCAGATACCCTGCTCTGGATGCAATTGGATAGAACTACAATCAATCATGGCAAAGAAACGTAACATCAGCGGCAGCAATCCCATAGGGAACTCCTCTGTTCAGCCCCATATCCGATAAACGGTTGTGATTGGCCTGACGAGGGGAAGGTCTTTTGGAAATATGTCTGAACATTGGTTCGTTTCTTTCAGCTCAATTCTGCGCGGTGAACCACTATGGGATGCTGCGGTAGAGCAGAAGGAACAAGGATGTCTCTGTTAAAATTCTTACGCTTGCTCTTTTTGCAGCAATGACTACAAAGTTCAGATGATGCAAACTCATGAATACAAACAAACAAATATCGTAATGGGACTACAAAAGCCGACCTTGTACTGTTGACTGACTGATCCTGCCTCAGTAAAACTCCTCTACTGCCTAGTCACTGTCTGGTCTCTTTGTTTACCAGGAGCTGAAGCTGAAGTATTACAACCTGATGATTCAGGTGGACCAGCACGAGGGATCCTACCTGTCTATCTGTAAACACTTTCGGGCCATCTACGACACTCCCTGCATTCTGGAGGACAATGCCAAGTGGCAGCAGGTAGAAAACACACCTTTTTGTAGCGCTCACACAACCCTCCCAATGAGGGATCATTGAAAGAAGACCCTCACAAAGGGTAGTGTAGCACTTGGTTTGGGATTCTAAATTTTTTACTTCCAATGATTCTCAGAGATGTATAATTGTTAAATAGTTGAACAACTGGTGCTCAACACCACATCATTAAAGTCCCCCTCTGACCATACTTTAATTTCTTACCAGGCCCTGAAGAGTGTCGTACTGTATGTCATCCTAGCACCTTATGACAACGAGCAGTCGGACCTCGTGCACAGAATCAACACCGACAAGAAATTGGAAGAGCTTCCCAAATACAGGTATGCTGTTTTAAAGACCACTGAGCATTCTTTGTTGTGCCGTTAACCACATGAAAACAGGCTCTTGTGGTGCTCGCCCAGATCTGAGGTGCAGGAGTAGACAGCGTTCACACAAGCTTGTGTCCTCTTTCAGCCGCTGCGTATGTTCTCTGTCCTCTGTATTGACAGTAAGCACCTTGCGGGCAGGACATTGAAGAAGCCAAAACACTTCGCTGTTTTCCATCAGGCTAAATTATGTAAAATAAATCTTCAGCTGTCCAGATGAATTGAATGCAGTTCTTTTTAGACTATTTATATAGGTGAGCCTTTGGTATTTTCAGCTTAAATTTATAATGTGCTGGGCGTATATATCAGCATGTAATGCTATACTATATCTAATGAAACAGGATTCAATGAAGTCATGAAAAAATCACTGCTGAGAAGACTAGAGAATGTACTCGGGTTTGTTCAAACTTTAATATAGGCGTTCTAAACTAGTTCTTGCATGCCTACTTCTTTCTATCAAGCAAGATGTGCATGCTGACTTCTGCCATTCTTCCATTAACCATATCTCGGCAGAATAATTTTCTCTGCTAGCCCGCAACGTATCCATTTTTAAACTTGAAAAATAGGATTGAATGGGTAGCATTTTTTAATCCCCCACTGCCGGCCGGCTTTATGTCATTTCCATGTGTTTTCCTAGCCTGGCACCGTCCACCTACCTACTTCCGCTCAATTTAACTTCAGTAGTCAGTCTGGGTCTGGTTCATATTCATGTTCATATTATTTTTTGGCGGTCCAATCAGAGGGAGTGGCTGAGAACGATGACGTCGAGGTCGTGCGCCAGTTTCAGTTGTAGTCAGAGGAAGATAATGGAGAAGGCTACGAGAGAAGCTGCTCGGTCTGTTGTGGGATCGCTGTCAAATATCGATCAATTAAAGCCGGAGCAAGAACAAGCTTTGCTGAGTTTTGTTGGTGGCCATGATGGTTTGGCGCTTTTCCAGCTGGCTCCGTTAGTGGTGACCAAACGCTATGTGATTGGTTATGGCAGATCCAGAGTGGCACTGGGCAGATCCAATCATTTTAAAACTTCAACAGACACCCGCCTCCAAGTGAGTGAACGTTTGTCAATTGGGCAGTTCCAGACATTCTGTACAAATGAAATGAAGTACGATGGTCTGGAAGGACCAGGCTAGTGTTTTCCCGGGTTGTATCACAAAAGGGCGATTTCACTGGACAGAGTCCAAGTAGCCTAACAGTAGTATATTTGCATAACGCGATCTGATTGGCTGACGGATCTGTTGGTGCCTGAAAGGTTGAAATCTTTTTGACGCAGGCAACGGAGCCGACAGAACGGATGGACCAACAATGCATTTCGAGAGCGTCCCACGCAAAGTCAATGAGATCCGTCAACGGATGTGTACAGTGTGAACGCGGGTGTAATACTCTGCAGAGGCAGAGTGGCAGCACATCATATGAGTCCATATTGAAACAGTATGCATATGACAGAGGCGCGTATGATGCCTTTGACAGGCAACTAAATGTAATTGGGCGTTACCGGGAAAAGAATGGCTTTCTCAGGGTTTGCGCATTGTTTGAAACAAGCGCGAAGATGTGACTACACAGCCAATATACATGCAGATCCATCTGAATGTGGAAATTTCCCCTATGATGCATGTGATTGACGTGTGGAGTGTTGTGATGGCGGTGTTGCAGGGACCTGCTAAAGCAGTTCACCACCCTGGAGCTGATGCGCTGGGCCTCGCTGGTGGAGGACTACGGCAAGGAGCTCAGGGAGGGCTCCCCCGACAGCCCCGCCACTGACGTCTTCTGCAGCCTGGAGGAGGGCGAGAAGAGGTGGAAGGATCTGAAGAACCGAGTGGTGGAGCATGTAAGTTCATCCGCTAACCTCCTACAAGGACAGTTTTACACTGGTTACCATATGATGGACTGGTGACGGACACATATTGTTCACAAGCCCTGAAGCTTTAATAGAAAGAAGACATTTAAAATATGTATGAAATTCCAAATGGAGATCTTCAATGTTTCCTGTTCCTTTCCCCAACAGAATATTAGAATAATGGCCAAGTACTACACCAGGATATCAATGAAGCGCATGGCCAACCTCCTTGACCTCTCCATAGACGTAAGCAAACTGGGACTTTTCAGCTCTGCTGCGATTGAATGAAGATGAATTTGTTTGTTTATATGGTTTCATATCACTACTTTTTGGCTAATGAGTTTTTGTTTATAGGCATTTTTACAATGCCAAGCCGGCACGGTCGCGGCTTGGCATACCAAGCCGCTGTCTTGCCTGTGTAAAACCGAGGGTAAAATCCCCCTTCGTCTAGGAGCTGGCTTTCTTGGTTTGTTGGAGTAGGCGGGAGTAGACCTCTTCAGAATAATTTGCATACTCCAAATGTTTTCCATTTTTTAGGAGTCAAGACACTATCTAAAGTTAGTGAATCTAACACAAGAATCTAAAGTTCCTCTAGTACTTTCTCGTAGATCGCACCATCTTTTCCCGTCTTCGTTAAATGCGACTGCATCACCTTCTCTCCCATGAAGGTCCGCAGCTTGCAGATTTTATCGTCTCTCCAGTTAGAACTACTAATGTTGATATCCAGTGGCGTTTCTACATGTAAAAAAACAGGTGGGGCCAGGCTAATATTTTTTATTCTTTTAAATGACGAACCAGTGTTCGTGACGTCACCCGTTTATTTTCACAGTCGTGGCGATCTTTGTAGACGTTAACTCCGCCTGCTTTCCGGCTATCCTGCACAACAACACGGGACTGTATGTAAAAAATGTAGTTCAACATCTGACCTGTGAAGTGCAGTCATACGCTAAACAGCGTCTAAACTGCCGAAATCATTCAACAAAAATGGTAGACCCCTTCACTTTTATTAGTGTTTCTACTGGCTTTTCAGGCATACAGACATCCATCCAAACAAATTATGGGGCATTTTAATTTTGTTTGAAATTCATTTCTGGAAAAAGTTACAGCCCTAATATATTACAAAATAAAGATGGTAATTTTCATATAAAAGCAAAAGTATTTCAAAATAGAGATTGAGCTTCCTTCATTGGTCTTAAGGTACGGCCACACCAAACACGTTACTCGCGTTAGGGGCGTTGAAAATCGGCATTTTTGCATAGGGAACCATTGGTATAGGCACGTAGACGCGTTACACGCGTTGAAGCGTCGCGTTAGGGGCGTTAGACGCGGCAGTCGCACGTAATTACGCACGTAAATGCGCCCAACGCACCAACGCGCAAAGTTCAAAAAATTTAACTTTCAACGCTCCTACGAGTGACGCTCAGCCGCGATAGCCAATGAGCGTGGAGCTTGACCCGACGTCACTGGCAGAGAGAGCTTGCACAGAACAGGGCTCTAAAGTGCGACCAATTTGGTCGCACATGCGACCTAATTTCTCAATGGTGCGACCAAAAAAATCCGAGGTCGCACCGGTGCAACCAGCTGTTCAAAAAGAAAAAAACGCAGGGGATAACATGAGAGCCCCAGCTCGCCGCATAGTAGCCTGGGTGATTTAAGCATGGAATAAGCTGGATACGGAGTGGGTGAAAAACTATGTGTGTGTAAAACTATGTGTGTGTGTGTGTGTGTGTGTGTGTGTGAGAGAGAGTTTGTGTGTCACTCTGTTCGAGCCTGCATGAGAGTTCAATGTTGTCATTAGCTGTTACGTCTTTCTGACCAATCGCAGTCAAGGCCGACCTGGGCTGTACCACTTCGGGAGGGGGCGCTCAGTTACTCCCCTCTAGACAAAACCGAATTGGTTGCGACGTTGACCCGGCGCCGCCCGAAACGCTAACGGGCCACAGGGAATTCTCCCAACTCTCCCGATTACTACTCTGTGCGTGCGTGCGTGCCTGTGTGTGTGTGTGTGTGTGTGTGTGTGTGTGTGTGTGTGTGTGTGTGTGCAGGCGTTATTCAATTGCCTGGTAAACATATAGGCAGCTACGGTAATATTCATACTGGTTTAAATAATGCATTTGATAGTAGGCTATTTCCCATCGTTGCTGAGCAAGAGTTTTGTTCGAAAGTTCAGTGATAGAAAACAAATAATAGCCCGGGCTATTTGACGTTTTACGGTACCACTGTCATGCACCTACCCGATGTCAAGTGGACCGGGTTGAATTTACTGCGGGTCTCTCTTCTTATATCCATCTTACCAAAGATATTTTGGTACTGTCCTTCTCAACACTCTGATCTCACTAAAAGGCTAGCAGCAAGAAACAGCAATATCGACGAGATGCGCTATGCATAGAGAAGAAAGAATATCGACGTTGAATTTGCAACATTTTGCAACAAATTACGGCAGAATTTTGAGGTTTCACTCGCTACAATGTTGCATCTGTGGCTGCTGGTAATTCAATCACAAAGAAGTAAACTCTACGGGGCTATTTTCAGCATTATGTTGGTTTTTTTACGGCACAGCGATCCGGGGCTATTCCCAAAAGATCCGGGGCTATAGCCTCGAATGCCCAGGTCTAACGACGCGCCTGGTGACCAGACGTCCCCGTTTTGGGTGACCTGTCCCCGGTCAAAGCCGTCCCCGAAAATGTCCCAGATTTTGACACTGAATGAGGGAAATATGTGCGCAGACACAAAAACGAGTTATTGCGGTAGCCATTTAAAGCATCGCCAGAGAAGACGTCGTATGACGTACAGATGTGTTTGAAGTTTCAGTTTAAAACACTTAATTTAGATTTTCTTTTTATTTCACTTATCTTCTGATGTTTTAAATTTAAATAGCAGCTCAGTGAAGCTGCAATAATTATTCAAATAAAGAACTTTATGTTGACCAGATTCTTAGTTCATCATTTACAAGTCAATATTGCCTATATGGACAGCTATTTAAAAAACGTGAACCTGTAAAACTGCAGTGTTGAATGCGATATGGTTGACAATTTGGGTGCACCTAACTTTTGTGCTGGTGCACCTAAGAAAAAAAGTTAGGCGCACCAGTGCAACCAGTGAAAAATGTTAGTTTAGAGCCCTGCAGAAGCATACGGCCGACATCTTTCTTTATTCTGGGTGGAAATAGTAACATAGTTACGCCATTAAATGCGTTTATGTAAACATTTCAAGCGAGAAATGTGCATTTTACTTTCATAATCTTCGCTCCACTTGCATGGACAGCGTCTCTGGTTGCTTAGCAACCTCAACGTCTTGGCGGACTATATCTCTGCTGATCAACACTACGAATGCTGGAAACACAACAGACACACCATGTGTTATTATATACCATGTTATTTAACCGGATTATTGTTATTTATATCAGAGATTATTTAATCTAACCCGATCCAAGCTCTATCATTCACCCGCGATAGCCAATCAGCGTGGAGCTTGACCCGATGTCACTGGCACTGCGTTGGCGCGGTGGAAGCGTTGAACTATTTTGTGACACACAATGATCAAGCATCAGGTAGGCGCGTTACTCGCGTTTTCCAACGCGAGTAACGCGTTTGGTGTAGCCGTACCTTTACTCAGTCAGTGTCCCACCATGCTGTTTGTAGCCCTGGCTTGGTGTTTCCCATTATCTATTCAGCCCTCAGCTCCACCCACAAGGACCTGCCAGGACAGCAGGCAGGTACTGGGGGCATCACAACCATTACAAATAAAAATATACTTTAACACTGTTCAGTATGCTGGGCTTTTTGTTTTTTAACTAAGTTACTATTTTCCATGTATCAGATAAAGGGTTATTCAATTTATAAAGTACATTATTGCAGCTTTTAATCTTTTATTGCTGACATCAAAACATTGCAATAATGAAAGTATAGTTTTTAAACTTTAAACTAAGCTTCCGTAAACCTCAGAATAAAATGATACTACTGCAAACAGCTGTAAGAGCTACTATAAGAACCCAATATCATTTATACCATCATCCTCATCTGGCGACCCGGGGGGCCGGGGCGAATCCAACCACCCGCCGCCACACATCGCGGTCAGCCATTGCCACATGTAGGTCCTCCCTTTCCACCCCTGCGTCCCTCGCGATGCTGTCCGGATAAGTCAGGCCTCTATACCGGACCAGGCCACGAGGCTTCCACAGTAGCAAGGGTTGGACAATCTGCTCTGTGGCAGTGTCCAGCGAACGAGAGCCTCCGCGTGGTGATCTTTTGCGAGAGGGGCGGGATATCCCGATATATCCGCTCCAGAGTGGCGTGCTCTGCCCAATGGATGTTCTGGACGCGTCGGAGCATTTATACCATAAAGTACACCTCCCATAGGCCAGCAGTGTCCTGGAGGAGAAATCAAAGAAAATAGCTGTGATAGAAAAGATTCAGAATGGCCTGTTTTGGTTTAAAGCCCACTCGCCACCACGACAAGGTGCAGGCCAGCAAGGGGAGCTTAAGACTGGATAAACATAAATAGACTGAAGAGCAAAAGACATAAGGCGTTTTACCTCAAAGTTTTCCTCCAGACTAAGGGTCTCAAATCTGTGCTCCAATAGATGATCTACCACATTAATGTTGTTGATTCGTTTTCGTGCCTCCGGCATGTTTGTTTTGTTGGCACGTGAGGTGAGGTGGGAGGTCAATCGAGTCATGACTCATCACGTGCCTCACCCTACAGCCAATGAACTGTGAAAAACTAAATGACGCTCTAGTGGAACGAACCATATACAGTGGGGCAAAAAATTATTTAGTCAGCCACCAATTGTGCAAGTTCTTCCACTTAAAAAGACGAGAGAGGCCTGTAATTTTTCATCATAGGTATACCTCAGCTATGAGAGACAAAATGAAAAAAAAATCTAGTAGAAACCAACATTGTCTGATTTTTAAAGAATTTATTTGCAAATTATGGTGGAAAATAAGTATTTGGTCAATAACAAAAGGTCATCTCAATACTTTGTTACATGGCCTTTGTTGGCAATGACAGAGGTCAAACGTTTTCTGTAAGTCTTTACAAGGTTTTCACACACTACTGCTGGTATTTTGGCCCATTCCTTCATGCAGATCCCCTCTAGAGCAGTGATGTTTTTGGGCCTTCGCTGGGCAACCACAGACTTTCAACTCCCTCCAAAGATTTTCTATGGGGTTTGAGATCTGGAAGACTGGCTAGGCCACTCCAGGACCTTGAAATGCTTCTTACGAAGCCACTTCTTCGTTGCCCGGGCGGTGTGTTTGGGGTCATTGTCATGCTGAAAGACCCAGCCACGTTTCATCTTCAGTGTCCTTGCTGATGGAAGAAGGTTTTCATTCAAAATCTCAAGATACATGGCCCCATTCATTTTTTTCCATCACACGGATCAGACGTCCTGGTCCCTTGGCAGGAAAACAGCCCCAAAGCATGATGTTTCCACCTCCATGCTTCACTGTAGGTATGGTGTTCTTTGGATGCAACTCAGCATTCTTTCTCCTCCAAACACGACGAGTTGAGTTTTTACCAAAAAGTTTCTATTTTGGTTTCATCTGACCATATGACATTCTCCCAATCCTGTTCTGGATCATCTAAATGCTCTCTAGCAAACTTTCAAACGGCCTGGACATGCACTGGCTTTAGCAGGGGAACACGTCTGGCACTGTAGGATTTGAGTCCCTGGCGGCGTAGTGTGTTAGTGATGGTAGCCTTTGTTACTTTGGTCCCAGCTCTCTGGAGGTCATTCACTAGGTCTCCCCGTGTGGTTCTGGGATTTTTGTTCACCGTTCTTGTGATCATTTTGACCCCACAGGGTGAGATCTTGCGTGGAGCCCCAGATCGAGGGAGATTATCAGTGGTCTTGTATGTCTTCCATTTCCTAATAATTGCTCCCACAGTTGATTTCTTCACACCAAGCTGCTTGCAGATTCAGACTTCCCAGCCTGGTGCAGGTCTACAATTGTGTTTCTGGTGTCCTTTGACAGCTCTTTGGTCTTGGCCATAGTGTGGAGTTTGGAGTGTGACTGTTTGAGGTTGTGGACAGGTGTCTTTTATACTGATAAGGAGTTCAAACAGGTGCCATTAATACAGGTAACGAGTGGAGGACAGAGGAGCCTCTTAAGCCGCGTTCAGACTGCAGGCAAATCTGATTCAAATCTGATTCCTTCTCATATCCGATTTTTAGGGCTGACTGTCCACACTGTTTTAGCAAGTGTCCAAATCGCATTTGGCTCTGTTCAGACTGGGCCACATTATTGACCCATCTGACAGGTTGCTGTAGCAACGACGTCGGAGCGGAGGCGTCATCCTGCGCGTGTATTGTGTGACGTCATGTAATAGCGACGAGAAAAACAAGAACAAACAAGATGGATCAAAGAACGCAAAAGACTTTCATAAATCGACTTATTCCGATACATGCCCTCGAGCTTCGCTTGAACGGACCCATCTCCCCACAGATTAATGAGGCATTTCGTTTCTTCCTCTGTCCAAGGACTGAGGCGGGTGGTTTGGCGCATTGGGTCAGGTCTGGCGTCGCGTAGAGTGACGTCACGGACAGTCAAAACCGATCTGAGTGTTTGGAGCTGTTCAGACTGAGACGCATCTGTCCAAATGCGATCTGAAACCACCTCCCGGAGGTGGTTTCGATCCGTTTCGCAAAAATCGGATTTCATGTGACTTGGGACTGTTCAGACTTCAAAAGAGTCATCCGGTTCCAATCTGGATGGGCTAAAAATCGGATTTTGGCTGGCAGTCTGAACGCGGCCCTAAAGAAGAAGTTACAGGTCTGTGACAGCCAGAAATCTTGCTGGTTTGTAGGTGACCAAATACTTATTTTCCACCATAATTTGCAAATAAATTCTGAAAAAATCAGACAATGTGATGTCTAGATTTTTTTTTTCATTTTGTCTCTCATAGCTGAGGTTTACCTATGATGAAAATTACAGGCCTCTCTCGTCTTCTTAAGTGAAAGAACTTGCACAATTGGTGGCTGACTAAATACTTTTTTGCCCCACTGTATGTTATTTTTTTAATTTTAATTTTTTATTTTTTCTTGTGAGAGTAGGTGGGGCCGAGCCCCACTTCCCCCTAATGACCAGTCGCCACTGTTGATATCGCTGCTTGTCTCTGTAGAGACAACGCAGCAACGCCTCTTCCCAAGTCCCGCCCCTTGAACCGCGAAGCCGTCTAATTGCATTTACATCAAAATGAGACCGCCAATATGTGTAGGGTCTGAGAGGGTAAATTGGGGTGCAAAATCAAGCCGCTATAATACCTCAGTTTAAACCCATGGAGCATGGCAGGCATAAGATTGGCATATTTGGCAGTGTAAAAACGTTTACTAAAGAAGGAAATGCATCATTACGTCACCAGCTCTTTATTTGGAAGAGTCCGCCTATAAGAATCAGTATTTAGCCGGGATGAAGCCATTGGACAGAGGACAAGATGAAGCGAACAGCTCCCCTCTCGTCAGCAGTGGACCTGTTTATCCTTCTTCGGTTACATTGGTTACATTGGACCTTTACATGGAAGGTTACCTCAGAGGACATGACATGACATGTGGTAAGTTGGGGCTCTTGATCAAGTTATACTTGGCTATGTGGTTATATTTTTACGGTATAGATAGATAGTCTAAGTTCAACACTTTGCCTATTTTCTCTATTTTTAGGGTTTTATTCTGTTGTTGGGGTTATATTTTAACTCCTCGTTGAATTATATTCCCTCTGGAGCAAAGCAGTTGTGTTTTACGACTTCATATATAAAAGTACTCCAAAGTTCAGATATACCCTCCCTAAACCTTTTCTCTGCTTATGTCCGTTTGTCTCCGTCCATCTGTGTCCGTCTGTCTTTTGTGTGCCCTGTAGGAGTCTGAGGAGTTCCTCTCCTCCCTGGTGGTGAACAAGACCATCTATGCCAAGGTGGACCGTCTGGCCGGCATCATCAACTTTCAGAGGCCCAAGGACCCCAACGACCTGCTCAACGACTGGTCCCACCAAGCTCAAACTCGCTCATGTCGCTGGTCAATAAGACCACGCATTCTCATCGCCAAGGAGGAGATGATCCATAACCTTCAGTGAACCACAAAGCTCATGTTGCATCTGTGTTTTTTTTTTGGGGTTAACATTATTCATGTGCCTACTGATGTTTCTTTTTTTGGTATTTGTAAAAAAAAGAAGAAAAAAAACGCAGTCAGATGTTGGAGGGTGTATGCTGATAAAATTCCAAGTTAATTTCCTGCATAACTAGCACCCCGTAGCGCTGTACCTTGTCCACATCCAAACACCCAGCCCCCCCTTCGTCACCATTAACCCCAGAGAGAATGACCTGTCTTGACCTTTGGCAGCTCAACATGGCTTCCTCCTTTAGGTATAACAAAGGTCTTCATGTTGGTGTTTTTGGTGGTTGAGCCTTGCTGCAACTTGCTGTAACAAAGAATGGCATGAAGTTTTTAATGTCTACTTTGAAATAACATTAAACTATATGTTTAGTGGACATTTTCCTCTGCACTTAAGTGTTGCCTGATTTATTCATCTACTTTCTATACTTTACTTTTCTTACAGCTCATTTATGGAGGGGGTAACGTGTGTGTATATATATATATATATGTATATATATATATATGTATGTATATATATATATATATATATATATATATATATATATATATATATATATTATATATATATATATATATATATATATAATGTATATATATATATATGTATATTATTATATATATATATATATATATATATATATATATATATATATATGTATATATGTATTATATTATATATTATATTATTATATATATATATATATATATATATATATGATATTTTGAGCTAACCACCTACATAATTACAAGTGGTGATGTTAAACAAAATCAAAAAACAGATTGGCTATCAGTTTAGTATGTATGTTTCTAAAACCTTCTATAAAGGCCTTGGTGTAGTATATACATACGTTCTGTTATGAAGGCTGGGATCGGGGCATCTATTGGTGTTGTACAGCCAGGAACTATTTTTATTCAAACTGCTAGTCAACCAATAATGCAATGAATAACTCGATGGGAATTCCAAAACCCGGCTCCGTATGTCATTCCCAAATCCCCGTAAGATAAACTTATATTGGTCTTTTACCCATCCGGGCCCAAGTTCCTCTGTCACGCGTCTACGCGCACTACGGATGAACGTTGTGTATGCACGCGCGCACGCGTACCCCCTCAACCTTCACGAGGCGCGCGGTCCCGCCGTGCTCTGCGATGGACTGACAAGTGGATCCAAGATGGCGTAGAAAGTAAGGCTAGGTAAGTGTACACTTCCCTTTTTCAGGCCTTTCAGTTGTCGTTTTCGATGCAAGTACGGTGAAAGAAATTATGTCCGTAAAATGATATGAGAATAGCGAATATACTAAATCGCCCCGTACTCAATAATACGATGTCTGATAAATTATATGACTCTTAAAACCGTGCCAAATGTTCAGGCCCGAACCCATTTAGCTTGCTAGCCTAGCCAAATTGCTAGCTAAAGCTAACAAGCTAGCCAGCTATTCTTGTTGTGATCCTGCCAGTTCAGTGTCGGGAAAGGCCCTGTTGTGACCAAGCAGCTCCCCGGTGGTCCCAGCGGGTCGTGGGCCTCGGTTTGGCCGTGGTACCGACTCATGTCTGCCGTGGTACTTACTCATGTCTGTGTATGTTTGTAACGGGGTCGGTGTGTTGCAGAAGTCAGGGAAATGGACCAGCCGAACACAGCTCCTCCTGATGAAGTCACACAGCACACTTGTATGTTTGCGCTTTACTCAGCTTTGGGACAAGCGTGAGGAAGAACATTCTTTTTTTTCGTTGCAGAATTTAAAACAGTCTGACGGAGAAAACCAAGTAGATCTGGTGGATGAGCCTCCTATAGGATCTCACTGGACGCACCAGTGCAGTACTGGCTGTACACACGGTTGTTTATGTTGTGGTCTCTTCACCAGGGCCCTGAACTCTATGACGTTATCTGGTATTGTTCCGTCTACTACTAATACCTCGTTTTGTCTTCTAGTAAGCTTAGGAGTTACCTCACCACATCACATCCTTTCTTGTATCCCATTCCTTGGGCAGAACCCATTAACAACGCGGTGATATGACCGAGTTTTACCCGTGTTGTTATGACATTAAATGGTACATTATATCTCAGCAAAAGATCTACAGTCACACAATCCTTTTGATTAAGTTATTGGAAGTTACTATGTAATGTCAATTCATATATTTTTAAACATGTAAGCAGGCTTTTGTGTGTTGTATTCCCTTCCGTCTTGGAATGAATATCTCCCTGTAATGTGTAATTTTTAAAGTAATATCAAGAATGGAGCTACTGCACTCTCTCTAATATTTGAACCAAAAGTTCAAGTTGTATATGAAATGGATTGAAATAGAGGTACTCAGAGTACTCACTGTTTTTCAGTCAGAAGACATAGGCCTATTAGTCTGTATAGAGTTACTCTAAATTGGAGTGTGATTCTTTCTCACAATTGAATATTTCAGGGCAGTAATATTGTGTTCCTCCATTTAATTAGGAAGTGTCATGATTGAACTTCAAATTCCTTTTCTTGTCTTTTGTCAAACAAACAGAAGCTTGCAAGGACCCGCTTGAATCTGATTTGATTGGTCTCAGTAATAGGATTTACTTCAGATGATACAATTGCAAAAATCCACGCTTTAAATGTCAAACAAGTGAAAAAATGGCTCAGTATAGCTCAGTATAATTAGGGATGATGTGGAAATGAGACAATAGTGTAATATACTATTCAAGTTTTCATCGAAAGTTTTGATCAAAACGTAAGCATCTACATATCTACCAAAATATTCTGTGTTTCATGGAACGATTGTTGTGTGTCTCAAAACGCTGTGTGTAGCTCTGTCTCACAAGCTCACCAACTCATCAATGTGTTGCATGAGCAAAGTCTGTTGCTTTGTAATTTCATTTTAGATTGAATCCTATCTATTTGGATAATGACATGTATGTGTACTGAAGTATTTGAAGCTTTTACCCCATTTGAGATCGTCAATGGGACCAGAAGTTGAGATGCTTCTTGGGAAGGTTTGATTTGCTGCGACTTGGCTCCACCGGTTAAGCCCGCACCGCAAGGGACACGACTCGAACCGTGGGTGGCACGACCCGCACCTGGGAGGACATGGGATTCCGGCGGGCCTTAATTCAGGCCCCGTCCACATGGAGCAGATTTTGGTGAAACCGCGCATAAGTCTTGTGCGTTTCGGCCGACCCGTCCAGGCGGAGCCGCGAATCCGGTGTGCCCGAACCGGCACATTTCTGAAACCACCTCGGAAGTGGTTTCAAATCTATCCTGACCTATGGCGGTTTCGGTGTTAGGATTTCGTGTGGACGCCTGAAACGGAAACGATGACGTCATAGCCACCACCAGCTGGGGACGTCAGAGTTGCTTTGAATTTTTTATTTTATTATTTTATTTGTATTATTTTTGAAGCTTTAAATAAGCCCCTTGATAAATGTAATTACTAACTACATTGAAAAGTCTTTCTGCTCAATTTAAAAGGTTGAATCCCCTCGTGACTGAATGTTTGTATACAGCGCGCAGGGCTTGATGCACTCAACTTTTTTCTGTGGACAACCAGCCCTTTGAATATTTAGTACAAGCGTTTCTAACAGCTCGATGCGTTTTCACAATGACTCCGTCTTTACGAGAGATATTCCTGAACAGCATAAAACGAAACCGGATCGTTTTCGCCCGTTTCGGCTCCGTGTCGGCTCCGTGTCGACGGGGCCTCAGTGACGAGAACCCTGGCTTCTCAAGCAGCGGCTTGATGCTTATTCAAGACGACTTGAAAATGGCATTCAGAGCCTATCCTAATTCTATCTTTTGGTTATTTATATCCAAAATGTTATTATCAAAATCAATAATAGCCAAAACAGAAGTATATCTTCATCCATCAGGAATTCATTTTGTTTGAATGTGAAGCCTACCGGCATGGACAAGTTAATGTAAGACATCTGATCAGGCAATGGGGAGTTACACGGATTGGATTGTAAAACATCAGCATATTAGCATAATGATGGGTGTACTTTGTTGAATGGGGAGGTTTATTATGACTGACATGAGTTACCGATTTAAAGTACATTTTTATTTGATAGGGTCTTTCAATGCTCTGGTGTTGAGTTGCCAGTCCTGCTGGGGCTAGAAACACTAGTCTGTTGCGGCGCTGGCTGTCCCACCACGATTACAGCGTCGGTGTTGTGTGTTCTGAATGCCTATGTGGCTTGGTTGTGAGCTACAGAACAGATGCATTTCTTTGATGTGCCTTGTAGTAGGGGATGCCAAGATGCGTGATGTACAGCCTGATCACATATTTGTATCCAGGCTGTGGCCTTGGCTTCCTTCTCAATGGTCTGGCAGGGCAGAGTCAACTAGTACTACCACAGTGGGTTTAAGGTTGCAAAGAAAGGGGCGCATGTTCTTTATGGTCATGTTTTGTGTTTCAAAGTTTTGTGTCTTAGAGTAAATAGGACAGAGGGCAGTATCCCAACAAAGTTGTGTGGAGTTTGATACAGAAAAGAGTGTGCTCTGTCATCAGACAGCGGTAGCTTTTTGTCAAGGCAGGCCTGTAATGCAACTAAAGAGGCGCCGGGTTCCATCCTTTGCTCCTCCTGCATCTA
>OLKM01005519.1:0-16892 GCA_900291075.1 Melanogrammus aeglefinus | reverse complement strand
TTCACTGTTTCTACAGACCAACGACTGGATAGCGACCAATCAGAACGAAGAGTCCATGTGGCAAGACCCTTGAAGAACAACCAGGAGAGTGGGAAGACATGTAAAAGAAATTATTTTTCAAATAACTGTGCCAAGCCTGCTTCGCCAGGTATGCTGCCCTTTCGCTGATCTAGTGGACGGGAGCCCACGTCTTTTGCAGAGGTGTTACGGTCTGAACTGTTTTCAATTCCCATGTTTAACAATTTCTAAGTCACATTGTACTCTCAGGACGACTTACACGTTGTTGGTTATTGAGGAGATTCACTTAACAGTGGGAATTAACAGTGAACAGTATAGTGTGTCCAAATAGATAATGAAAACAGGATTGTACAAGGCCGCAGCCCTGGGCGGAGGCACACCACCGAACGAGACTGACTGGCTCCGAGAACCCGACATCAGCTCCTCGCTTTGGGAGTAACAAGGATTTGGATGGCCTGAGGAAGCCTCCCCCACGCCCAACGCCCCGCAGCACCTCTCACAGTTTCTTCCGCCGGGACCCGGTCATAGGCTTCTCCAAGATCCACAAAACACATTAGACCGGATGTGCATTACTCCATCCTCCAACCTTGCGGAGAGTGAAAGCTGCGTCCGTATTTCCACGTCCGGGGCGAAAAACCGGCATTGTTCCTCTCAATCTGGAGTTCGACGATCGGCCGAACCTCCTTTCCAGCCACCTGGATGTAGACTTTACGCAGGGAGCTGAGATTCTGTCCAAATGTCATCAATTTCTACAGCTAGTTGCACAGGTCCTTCTCCTTTGTAGGTATGGTAGGTAGCCGCCCTGTTTGCTAGAGAACTTATTTGGACTTCTTGTTAATTCATGTCAGATTCCTTAAGTTTCTATTGCATTTATTGATGGTCTATGTTTTGGATATTTGTAACATAGTTTAGTAAACGCAATAATATATTTTAACGGCTCTTTCGCTTTTTGATTGACAGCACTTTTGTCAATCGGTTGTTCTGTTTTTAATTGTGGGCTATAAATTACCATTCTCTAAAGGTCTGCACCATGACACAGTGGAGGAGTGCTTTACTACTAAAACAGACCATTTTTCCAATTCCGATTTCTGTCTTTCAGTTGTGGATTCTTTCCTTCTTGTCTATCCTTATCTTCAAAGACTGTTGTGACAGGTAAAGAGTTACAATGCAGAGGCCAAAGAACTACCAGGGACACTAGAATGCAGCATCTTCGGAAGTGTGGCTGCAATCACCTAACCGGAACAGAGCCTAGACTGTCACTTCAGCGGTCAGTGGGCAGTATACCATGGTGTCCGGCGGAGCGGGCTGGGAGTGCGGGCGATCTTTTTTTTTTTTTTTTTTTGGAGGGGGAAAAGTTTTAAAATGCGATCCTGTCATTAATAGCAACAGCATAGCCTATTAGAAGAAAAATCCGTTGCAACCACACCACTATTTAGTAACAATATTTACATGAACGCCCCCGACGATCATCATTCACATCAAGCTCACCAGGCTATACTATAGGAGCGCGATAGCTATAGCTGTACACAGAGCCAACACGCGATAGAGACTAGCCACGGCACCAACCAATGAACAATGAGGAATCAGCCTAGTTATTACAATAACAGCTAGGGGAAGAGTGCAACGCCCACATAACACAACACTAACATGCACATGCGCTTCAACGGCCCCGACGTGCAAGCAGGCAACACTTTTTCATGAGTATACGAGACTAAAAATAACAATTTTATTTCTCTATTTTACACCTTTGAGGGAAAACCATGGCCAACAATATAATTAATTTGCAAATCATATCAATATTTATGAGCTCCCGACGCAAAATTTCACAAATCATGTTTCCAGGGGAGCTCATGGCCACCAGGGGACCAGGCGTCCCCCGCTGCCGGCTAAGTCGGCACGCCTGCTCGGAGCGCTTTAACATTACATGCATCAAGAAAGCTGCATTTAACTTCATTTTATATTGAAGCATGATCATTACATATAAGATTGATGTAAGTTATTGTATATCTGAGCAAATAATTAAAGTTTCATTCATATTGGGCCTGGCGTTAGCTAATTGAAATGAGACTGAGATCGAATGGGTAACGTATGCTAGTTGAGGTTAAGGGTAGTGTCAGTGTTTCGTGTTATGCAGTGGACAATAGTGGCAGACCAGGTGTTAACTGATATTCGACATGGAGAAGATCGAGACAGGTTTAGAAAGACTTGATTTCATGCCCTATGTGTGTTTCCAGATTGGATTAACTCCTTCGCTGAGATGAGATAAGTACCTCTTTTACGTTCCTAATCTAGATCACAAATATCCTTGCCACTTTGTAAATAAATACTAATTTCCCCATGACGTGCTTGTTTTGTTTCCATTTTCATCCTTCTACCCTGTAAGTTTAGTCCGACAAAAAACCAAGTGATATCGGAGGATATTATCTTTAAATTATCAACTTTTCCTATACATGTTATAGAACGATTTTTCACACTATATCAATGTATTTATTTATTTCCTTAAACAGTAATTAGCTCACTGTTTACGGCGATTAGACGGTAATAGGTCTAATAATCAAATACACATTTACCAGTAGTAAATGCCCTGCTCACTACTATCTACCCATGCTATTATCGTATCTCGTGCCTATCTAAGACTATTTCACCGTATAATATATCTAAATTAAATTAACAGGCGCAGACCTATGACCTACACTTTAAACACCGTTTTACTGGCTAAATTTATTAACCAATGCATGCAACTACACAAGCAAAGTAAAAACAAGTCGTATCTAGCGAATCGCGTTATCTGTATTATTTATTTCGTCTTTGCAACTGAGCTGCGAATGTTTCTTAAACTGCCTTTAATAACACTCAGTTTAGCTATCTAAAATTGCCATTAAACAATAAAATCCAATACAATATAAGTAGGGAAGCGCTAATGAAATGTAGATTGTAGAATAGTGTATCTTGTCTTTGGCCGCGCCTCTCATGAATCGATTATCTGAAAGAATGTTCGCGAACTTTTTCCATCTCACGCGCAGTTGTTCCGCGCATCTGTTGCAGCAGGCTTTGGGAATGGATTACGTAACCCGGCTACAGCAATTTGCACCGGTAACACAATTGTGGTGTGACGCTGCTAGTAGTGCTGCTCGCTGAGTGCTTTGGTGTGATGCGTACATTCACCAAGACTATAAGGAGAATTAGCAGTCGCAGAGAAGGAAGGGATCTCGCAGGTCCTTATGTGAAAATAAAGAAAACAGTTAATTTGGTTTCGTGTGTTAATGCGTGTAAGCATGCGCACAAGCTCACATGAGTTTACTCTCTCTCTTATCTTTCTAGATCGTTTCTTTCTGACACAACATGATACAAGGTTGAAGCAACTTATCACAGAAAAGCGATGCATATTTTTAGATGTAAGTTTGAAGAAACGAACACATCGCAAGTGAAGACCACCGACGACCCATGTCAACGCCCTAACAACATTCACTGATGATGCGAATAGTTAAGAAGTAATACAATTATCATTAAGGTCATTCTGCTCAATTTTGACAACGCTCTTGTAGCTAACCCTAGAAGAGGGCACCATTTAACTGTTGAACTGATGCCAAAACTAAAGGAAATCCTGTACTATTAGTACAAGACTCAGTGGTAGCACAGCCTCACCATCGAAAGATGCCACGACAAGGCCTGGTGGTGGCCTGTGAAGTATATTGGTATATTCAATAATATCAATACATATCAATAACTCCAATATATATTCTTGGATTATTCAATATAAGTATACGGGATATATGCAAATACCCAGCCAATGAAAGCCTGCCATATTCCCATCACACCCTCTCGCTAATTTCTTGTTGCAAAGTCGTAAAACGTATTGACGGCTGAGTGTTGACAACAATTGTTCTTCATTATAAGTCTTTCGCTTTGAACTTCAGGTGAGCCTTTCCACCAATTAATCACGAGAGTTGTAGTAAACATCTACGAGCAGTTTTAGATGATAAATAAAGCGCTGGTGAAGATGGAAGTCCAAAAATATATTCCGAAATTTAGATATAAATGTTCAAAGCATTTATCCTGGAGGCTTGTCCAAGCAGGGTAAAAGAATGTTTTCTCGCAAACAAGGCACTCCCTTATTCCGCATTGGAAGGTGAGAGAATAGGCTAGGGCTATAAGCAAATTTCGGCAGGGTGGAAATGCAAGAACTAAAAAAAATAGCACACTATTAATAACTGTCACAGTTATCAATATGGGTGAGATTCAAATGTTGTTTCAAATAAATATTCATTAGGTTACAAATATTTACACTTAAATATTTATAGTGTAGGCTACGCTAACACGTCAGTGAAGCGTATGCTGGGTACGTTAACTAGTTAGCTTATTTAGCAAACACAACTCCGTTCAATTATTGTATGTACTAAACTTATTAACTTTTTCACACGAGTTTTTACCCGGATAGTGACTTTGCCAGGATATCATAATTATAGAGGTGTGTGAACATGCTGTTAAGAAGACAATCAGAACTTCACGTTACAACTTACCACAAATTCAGATGGGTTATGGCTTTCAGCAGCTAATTAGCAGCAGCTGTCTATTGCTCGCATGGCAGGTGAGAGAACAAGGTAATGCAAATTTCGGTCGGTGAAATTCAAGGAACGAAAAAAATAGGCTCATATATAATGTCGACAGCAGAAAATGTGTGAGAGTAATGTTTGTGTGTCAATAAAGTATCAATTATGTTACAAATATTACACTAAATATCTTATAAGTGTAGGCCTACCGCTACATAGTTGAAGCCTAATGTAGGGTATTACGGACCAAGCTAGAATGGAAACCCACCAACCGCAGACAGAAACAACGCCCCAGACAAGGAGGGATACAATTAACACACAGAAAACCTGAGATCAAAAATCTTGCTTTTCATAGCTGTGGAGTATGTTGTATGTCAGGTGAGGGTCCTGCTGCTGGAAGAATTGAAGTGTTGAAATGACACGCATTCAGAGATCAATATTTTTAGATTTTTTAGATTATTTCATTTTTAAATTACAGTACCAGAAACCGTAATGTTGGCAAATGCAAACCACCCTGACTCAATGCACTCGAGGGTGGTGGTAAGCGATCCAAATTAAACACAATGCAAACAAAAGGTTAGTTGCTATTCACACTATACCTAAAGCGGATATTAATAGTTCACTATTCTATACCTGGCCGTTTTGTTCTGTAAATTTCCTAGAACTAGGCCGTACAGTCCTTTCTGTCCATAAAGTAATTTCTACAATTTCCACACAAATTGAACCTGTATCTAATGTCTCGCAAGGCGACATCTACCCAGTACAAGAACCCAAAGTTGTCCTTGTGAAAGAGAAGCACATGCAATTTCCGCCGGTCACAGCAGCAGCATCGAGCGCACTGTGCAGCGAAAGACCGAGAGATGCCATTCTCTCCAGAATTTTATTGGCCTGCATGTCTTCAGAGATGCTCAACTGGGATTATACTCACAATGGTTTTTTCAACAGTATTCCAGAATTCAAGCCTTTTCAAGTGAAGATCATATCACATTCTGTTGATTTTACACATTTAAATATTGCCGTTTTAATAAGGTGGCACAGTGGTGTTTCTGCCAGGCCAACACAACGACCGATAAAAGCGTGAGGGGATATATTACCCATCACAGTATTCTTTCTTTTCTAATTACGCCCTAATGACAACTGTGTTTGTATGTCTCCACAATAATAATGAGTCATAATGATTGATGCGAGTTTCCGTATTCAACTTGTTACATTTATGAATGAAATATGGAAACCAAATATAACAAAGGGAGATATTTTGTCATCATGTCATTTCTTCCAGGTTAAAGAGCCATTTTGCACTGGTCCGGATAGACTCATTGGGAAGCCTGACAGTCACCGACATTGGGAACGCCAGTACATGCGTCATGGTGACTACCTCACTAATGACAAAAGCTTTAGCCCTGTCCATCAAGACAGCAAAAGAAGTTCACTGGGTGGTCTCTTGAAGTTTGTGCACCAATTTGAAGCACCTAAGTAGAGTCTCACAGACCAGGAAAGAATTTTGTGTAAAAATGCTTTGTTAGGTTTCATAGGTACAGTATAAGCTGGTACCAGCAGGCTTACGTCACAAGTGCTCTGGCTTGTTTTTTCATTTCATGAAATTGTTAAAGTACTTTCTTACATCAATGTCCTTCAACTGTTTCTCTTGTCATTCTTTTACTAAAACAGCTCAACAAAAATTTTGTTGAAGTATTTGAAAATCAAAAAGCAGGCTTGTGCTCCATAATCATAGCGCACAACCCAATGGGTTTAGTGGAAAGGGATGAAATGCAACCATCACAGAGGTAGAATCTGTAGGTTTTTAATTGTAATGATACTCACTATAGAAATAAGCTGTAGCTCATATATCCTATTTATTACTAATATCTTGAATAACCAAAGGGAACAATCTTGACGAGGCAAATATAATGTCAATTCTTTGATGGTATCATCTGTTCAAACACTTTTGCAAACGGTGCGGAAACAGCCAAGGAATGGGAACAATAGCATCTCGATGCTATAATGTTTGGCCTAAAGGACAAAAAAATCCAATGACCACTATTTCTCACCCATTCTGTTTTGATGTTTGGAAGAGAGCGCGATATCATCCCCAGATCCAGAGCAGTACCAGGTTAGTAAAAGGCCTTTTAACTACTTCAAAATTTCAATACTACAAAGACTTGAAATAACTAATAAATGTGTAAAGCTTTTCTATAAATATCCGCTATAAACTTAAAATACATTTCAGATTGACAGCAGTGTCGAGACATTGTGGCCAAGACAACCTGACCGACCTCTGACCTCAATATCAGCAAAATTCTCTCGTGTGCTTGAGGGAACACCAGAAAGCACAAGAGAAGATGAGAAGATGTCCTAAATTCATCGATGCAGGAAATTTCAATGTGTGGTGACATGTCTGGAGGTTGAACATTAGAGCCGGCAAGGAAAGGAGGTGCAAGCTGGAGCCCAATTTCCTGGGGGCCATAACACTGTGTTTGTCAGTTGAGAACAAAAAGTGCTGACGTTTGGTGGATGTGAATGGTGTTGTTCTTTCCAAAAGACAATATTGACCCGCTGAAGCATCACCATGCACAGAGTCCTCACATCCCCCAAAATTTGAAGGAAACCTCAAGCTTAGCCGGCACCACAGTGGCAGCATCCACCCCAGCGAGATCCACCGCTCGCTACAAGCAGCAGCATCCACTCCACCCACCAGCACATCCACCCCACCAGCATCCACCCACCAGCATCCACCCCACCATCATCACCCCACCAAGCATCCAACCCCACCAAGCATCCACACCACCGCAGCAGCATCCACCCCAGCATTCCCCAGTCCCACAGACCCAGCAAAATGTATGTGATATGTATGTTTGGAGATTTGCTGAAGTTCATTATATATATGTATAAACATGTGATTTATAATCTAATGTTATGGTTTTCTACATGTTAAATATTATGTGGATGCTTCCAGTATTTATTATACCTTAATATTGCAGTGTAGAGAAGCTTGCAAGGGAAACAGATGTCCTATGTGCCTGCGCTGTCAAAAATAGGGCCATACCTAAATCTTCGCTTTGCCGACATCGCAAGGAACCGCTTCCCAGATATGGAGTTTGAGAGTGAGGTAAGACCTCCCCTTGCTCGATAGTAATGGACTAACTACTTCTCGTCGATTAATTTATATGTGTGTTAGAGCATATATTTTTTGACATCACTACTCTGGTATCACTTATAGTAAGTTAATTTTTATCAGGATCATTAGCATTTTAGTACTCTTTCCATTGTAAGTGTTACATTTGACCTAACCATGGTAATTTAAACAGCCTTTTTTATTCATCTAACTGATTATCTTTCCTTGTCTATATTTCTTTCTTTCAGGTCATGAATGCCTACATGCAGCTTACTGGTGCGAGACTTATATGTGAAGTCAACACGACACGGGCTATGGCAATTGACACATTCGAGATGTCCAACCATCAGTGGAAAAGGAAACAACCAAAAGTGAAGGTTAGGGAAAAGCTTTTTTCCTGCTCTCAATACTCAGATCTGATTGTGTCCGTACAAAGTTATGAATTCCATAAATAAATTTGAACTTTTTATTCTTTTAGCTGGATCCACACATGTACAAAGTACATCTCCTGTGGATCATCGATGAGAAACCACCACTGATAACTCACTGTGTAGTGAAAATCTTGCGGCCATACATAAAGTCATAAATTACTCTTACGATCCTTTTCTTTATTTTACACTTACTTACAGTCATATGTCTACTTGCCATAAAGTAAGTGGTAAATTCCGGTGTTGCCATGTGTATTGTGTTAGGTGATTTGCAGTGTCCTTTAGTAGCATAAGATCTCCTACGCGCTAATGTCTTTTTTATTATTAAAAAAATAAAGGTCATGATCCATCACAAAATAAAAGGCCTCTCTTACTCGATCCTCTTGGGGAATCCAGTACCGACATAAATAGGTGCAAAGATGTAACAAGGTAAGCTGAGATTTTTTGCTTGGATTTCTATTGGGACGTTCATACAGAGTGTATAGCAATCCACTACAGTTACTTTTCATATATTTCAGAGCCTTCATGAGACTTAGGGGGATCAATGTGTCCAGATGGGGATGCGACACAGTCCCACACCCTCGTCAGACTGACAGTACCTCCTGCGGGCCCTTTGTATTGAAAGTAAGCGTTAGGGGATGGGCCAACTATGATTTCAATAAAATTAACACATTGTCTGTCAGTGACAATGCATCCAAAGCCAATGTCATTCTTAATGGTAACATAACAGTAATTTGTCACATTTAGATCAAAATATTAATTTGTCTTAACTTGTGCTTTTTTCCAGTTTGCTGAATGTATCCTTAAAGGTGAAAACTGCAAATTCAATACATCAAGAAAAGGTGTAGGGGAAATGCGAAGGGCAATCGCAACTGCTCTCCTTGAGAATACTGGTAACTATTTCCCCCATGAAAACATGCAGTTATAATTCTCTTTTTAGGGCTGCTTGCGAAAAGACAATGTAATATAGAGCAACTGTTTACAGTTAATTTTAGGTCATTATGAGGAACATAATGACCCTAAAGTCATGGACTCTTTATTAGATGACCTGACTGAGGTGTGCCACCAATGTGGACAGACAGACAATCCAGAAACAGACGAGGACGTACAATGGTAAGACATGTCATAATTTTATCATATATATATACCTTTATTTCAAATCAGATGAAACAGTATTGTCAGTGTTAATAGCACAGGAGTTGGTGCCACTTACCAAATTACCAAAACTACGTATGAACATTTCAACTGATATTGTCAATATCAAATTGTTTAGATTTCCTGTGAACGCTGCCAACGCTGGTATCATCAGAGCTGTGCAAAACCGATGATGGAATCGCCACACTTCTGTCTAGCCTGTAACACAGACAGGACAGGCAGGAGAGAGAGGGCACTGGCACGCTAGGTGGGAGTGGTGGGCGTGACGTACATCGGTGTACCAAGTAGCTCTTGTTGATTTTCTATATATTGTACTTATTTTGTATTTATTGTAGTTGGTTTTGTTTTTTGTTTTTATATATGTGTTGTTGTTTTTAAGAAATGTGTTATATTTTGTTTAATTGTGTTTAATAAATGTTTTGTTCTGAATGTTTGAATTGTGTTAATAAATGTTTTGTTCTCAATGTCAGTGTAAAGTCTACTTCCAGCTCACACCCTCGATCACGCCACCAATCCCTTGAATGCAACTCACTCCATTCACCCGTGCACGCACATCACTCCCTCTATTTAGTTCAGTTCAGTGCACCCTTTCCTTTGTGAGGTATTGTTTGTTTTCACCACAACCGTATTGTGCCTTTTTAAAATATTACCTATATATAATGGATTACCCGTGCATCGACCTGTTTGCCTGACTAATGTAGTCTCTCGGACTCTCTAGCCTGCTCCCTGCCTGGACTTCGCCTACCCATCAAATTTCCTGTGTATGACCCCCTGCCTGTCCCTTGACCCATCTCCAGCTTCCTCCTTGGGAATTGTGTTAATAAACTATTCTATTATACTCTGCGTTTGAAACCTATTCTTGGCATCCTTCGTATTCATTACAGTCAGGTTAAGTTGTTTACATGTTGCTTGGCAACGCGCTACGCCCTGACAACTGTTGGCAGATTATTTGTATTTACTAAATAATAAAACCACATATTGCTTCGATAAGTGAATAAATTAAAACAATAGACACGTATTAAGCGGAGTTATGTATAGGGAACAGTTAGCTCAAGAGAAATAAAGATATAAAGGTGAACAAGAGCCAGAAAAAGTGACCAGTTGGCTATAGCCTACGTTAAAGATAAACAAATTAAAGTTACTGTATTTCTGTCTTTTTCCCGTTTTTCCTCCTCTTCTTTTGTTCTCTTCCTCCCCTGGGCGCCAGAGTGTTTAGGTTTCTTTGACATTGTGATGTGCAAATAGATAGCTTTCTCCTCTCCGGTCAGAATGGCGCTCTTTTATTTTACATGTTATGTTGTCTAATATTTATTGATTGACTAAGTAATATAAACATTGAAGTTGAAGTTAGATGAATACAGTATGCAAAAAAATAAAATAAAAAAGACTTATTTTTGGTGCCCCCTACCGATGGATGGGCCCTTAGCATTCGCCTATATTGCCTATGCCCAGGGCCGGCCCTGCCCACACTCCCACCCGACTGCGCCAAATGTCCCCTGTTGTGACTACACATCTGAAATTTCTACAGTCATATCCAGTGACCTACCAATGTAACCCAAAAAAATTTGAAGTGTCTCAGACCTTTGCAAACAGGAAATAGGAGGGGGGTTGAAATACGCAGCTAAATTGCCTGCCGAAATACAACCCCCCCCCCCGCCCGCCAAATGTCCCCTGTTGTGACTACACATCTGAAATTTCTACAGTCACATCGGTGACCTAACGATGTAGCCAAAAAATTTGAAGTATCTCAGACTTTGCAAACAGGAAATAGGGGTTGAATACGCAGGCTAAATTGCCTGCCGAAATACAACCCCCTACCAAATGTCTCCTGTTGACTACACGTCTGAAATTCTACAGTCACATCCGGTGACCTAACGATGTAGGCCCAAAAAATTTGAAGTGTCTCAGACTTTGCAAACAGGAAATAGGAGGGGGGGTTGAAATACGGCAGGCTAAATTGCCTGCCGAAATACAACCCCCCCCCCCCAAATGTCCCCTGTTGTGACTACACATCTGAAATTTCTACAGTCACATCCGGTGACCTAACGATGTAAGCCCAAAAAATTTGAAGTGTCTCAGACTTTGCAAACAGGAAATAGGAGGGGGGGTTGAAATACGGCAGGCTAAATTGCCTGCCGAAATACAACCCCCCCCCGCGAAATGTCCCCTGTTGTGACTACACATCTGAAATTTCTACAGTCACATCCGGTGACTAACGATTAATGCCAAAAATTTGAGTATCTCAGACTTTGCAAACAGGAAATAGGAGCGGGTTGAAATACGACAGGCTAAATTGCCTGCCGAAATACAACCCCCCGCCAATGTCCCCTGTTGTGACTACACGTCTGAAATTTCTACAGTCACATCGTGACCTAACGATGTAACCCAAAAATTTGAAAGTGTCAAGACTTTGCAAACAGGAAATAGGAGGGGGGGTTGAAATACGCCAGGCTAAATTGCCTGCCGAAATACAACCCCCCCCCCCCCCCGCCAAATGTCCCTGTTGTGACTACACATCTTGAAATTTTCTACAGTCACATCCGGTGACCTAACGATGTAAGCCCAAAAAATTTGAAGTGTCTCAGACTTTGCAAACAGGAAATAGGAGGGGGGGTTGAAATACGGCAGGCTAAATTGGCTGGATGTTGAATATATCCAGTATATATATATCTTCAATATGTATTCAATATAGTCAAAATATATATTGGATACATTGAATATATATTGAATATATCCAATATCCTTCACAGGCCACCACAGGCCTGTGAGCTGTCACTCACCTAAATTCTCGTGATAATTGGCGAAAGGTCACCTGAAGTTCAAAGCCGAAGACTTCATAATGAAGAAAATGTTGTCTTTTCAGTAACACTCAACACTCAACCGTCAATACGTTTCTCAGACTTTGCAAACAAGAAATAGGAGAGGGGTGATGAATATGGCAGGCTAAATTGGCTGGATATTGAATATATCTATTCAATATATCGAAAAGATATATTGGATATATTCAATATATATTGAATATATATCGAATATGCCCAATATCCTTGGGTATATTCTGAGGCTGTGCTCACTGAGTCTGGAGGCCTACATAGCAAAGGATTTCCTTAGTTTTGGATCAGTCACAGTTAAATGTGCTTTCTAGGGTAGGCTACCAAGAGGTTGTCAAAATTGAGCAAATAACATAATGCATAAATGTATTACTTTTAACTATTACGCATTTAAGTGCTCTCGTAGTTCATCATCGTGAATGTTGTAGCGTACATGGGTCGTCTGAGGTTTCATTGCGATGTGTTCGTCTTCAAACTTACAATCTAAAATATGCCATCGCTTTCTGTGATAAGTTGCTCAACTTGTGATGTTGTGATAGAATATAAACACTAATTTAGACCGATATTGTCAGAAGGAAGAGCGCCTCGAACTAAATGAAAGTATGGGGCGTTGACAATAAGCGAATGCGCATTCACGCGAAGGGGGGTCGTAATATGCAGGGGGGTCGAAATTCGGCACAACACCGGCTTCATATCTCCAAGGCAATAGACGCTTTGCCGTTCGAAACGTCACGACACGATATGAATTATGGGAAACTGCCTTCAGCGAAGTGCGGTCTGATGGCCACTTCAGGGAGGGGTGCATGAAGGGCGCAATACGGCACCCTTGGTGAACCACATTAGAGAATTGGGACACCCTACGGTCTTCCACCCTCAGCGTGAACGCGCATTTGAGGGGCACAAGGGCGGAAGTGCGGATATTGGGACAGGGCCACTATACGATCACAGAGCCAGGAAATCGGGCCTCGTCTCGTCGGAAGACTGGCCACACTACAAGATTCGAGGGTGCGTTGCTCTTTACTTTGTATCATTCACGTTTGCAAGATATTTTGAAAATCTAAGATTTAGAAGTAGAACTAACATAAATGCTTTTTACATTTTTGTCATAAAGGTTCCAGTAGTTTAGTTTATGTCTGCTCAATGCGGCAATTCCTCACAGTGGTTGCGTTGCGCGTGTCATGAACTATACAAAGTACACGCAGCAACAACGTAGCCTAGCAACAAAGCGTCAACAATGGATGATCCCGAGTACCTAGCACGAGGCATTATGCTGGCAGTCCTCTGCACAGAGACGAAAAGGAAGAAAAATAAGAAAAGATTGTGGATTCGTTCTTGGGTTGCACGAAGAGGAGAGCTCGGGATGTCGGTGCTACATACCGATCTGGAGGTAATGTTTCATGAACATAATAAGTTGACATTATCGTATGCTCATGAAATGTACGCTCGTGAAGACTGTGTCAACTGCCAACACTCATATTATATTATCAAACTGTTAATACTTACCGTACTGTCCATCTATGTCGCTCTTACCCGTTACATCCATCTTATTTTGCTCATACCCCGTCACTTTACTTTGTTTTGTTTTAATTACCCATGCACTATCCCACCCTATTATTTAACTATACTGTACTTATATCGCTCTCTATGCCAATCACGTTCAAACCGCACCTTAACCGCTATTTTGCACTACTATTTAGAAACCAATCAAATTTCGTTTTCTCTGTTCTTGTATCCCAAAACAACACTTTTTCAAATATGCAGTAATGAGAGGGTTTTTTTTTATTACACAGGAGACTGATAGGAAAGGGTTCCGTGAGTTCCTGAGGATGAGCGTAGAGGACTTTCAACTCCTTCTGGGAAAAGTTGAGCCTCTCATCAAAAAGACTGACACAAAAATGAGAAGGGCCATCAGTGCCCGACAGAGATTGTCTGTAACCCTCAGATTCCTTGCAACTGGTAGGCCTAAATGGAATGATTTTGAAGAGAATGATGTATTATTAAATCTGATTATTTACACACATAATCTTTTTGCCTTCTTAGGTGAGTCTTTCAGGTCACTGAGCTTCCAGTACAGGATTGGCAGCTCTACTGTTGGCGCAATTGTAATGGAGACCTGCGAAGCATTGTACAATGTTCTGAAGGAAGATCACATGAAGGTATTGTAATATCCTTTCTTTGTTTGACATCACAACAAACCTTTTTGTGGTGATATAATTTCCATGAGCATTACAGAGCAACCTACTATTAGCCTACCACTAGGGAGATGTTTACCATTATGGTGTTTTTAGACAGTACTGCCAACTACAGGACATGTAGTTGTCATAAATACCCTTAAAGGGTATTTGACACAAATTAATAAATGATATTTGCCGCTGGCTACATATATTTCTGATCTAATCAAGTATTTCTGTATTTGTTTATTTTCAGACACCAACAACTGAGTCAGAGTGGCGAGACATAGTGAGAGGATTTGAAGAGAAATGCCAATTTCCTCATTGCTTAGGTGCAATTGATGGGAAGCACATCTATATTCAGCCCCCTGCTAAGTCAGGAAGTTTGTTTTATAATTATAAAGGAAGATTCTCAATTGTGCTCATGGCAGTTGTAGATGCCAACTATAAATTCATCTATGCAAGTTGGCACTCAGGGCCGAATGTCGGACGCAAGTCTGTTTGGACACTCTGATCTCCGCAGTGCCACGGACGTGATGTGTTACATTTTCCCCGCCCTGAGCCACTTACCAATACGGATTTAATCATGCCCTATGTTTGTTGGCGATGAAGCCTTCCCTCTCCGTTCTGACCTTATCAACCCCTATCCCCACAGAAACCTAGATCATGGACAGCGAAATTTCAATTACCGATAATCTAGAGCAAGGCGAACTGTGGAAAATGCATTTGGCATATTGGCTAATAGATTACGTGTATTCCTAACCAATATTTCTATTGATCCAGATAAGGTTAGTTGCATCACCCTTGCTGCCATTGCCCTCCACAATTTCCTGAGGGAAAAATCATCAGAGGCCTACGTGCGTCCAGCCTTTGTGGACACAGAGGACGAGAACCACAGAGTCATTGCCGGAACATGGTGAAGAGGTGGAGATCTTGACTCTGTGCCATTGAGCAGGGCGCGGAATGCCACAACCACTGCTAAAGACCAGCGTGACCTGCTGAAGGCATATTTTCAATCATCTGAAGGATCCGTTGATTGGCAGGAGGATATGATTTTAACATTTTATGTAATTGATATTTTATTAATTTTTTATTTAATCATTTTGTTTATACTATTTATAATTTACTATTCATTTATTTATGCTATTATACTACTATTTATTAGTTAATTACAACAGTGTTGTTAGTTAGACAGTAAGCCAATATTTACAGAGTATTATCATCTTGTTTATACTATTTATTATATACCATCTATTTATTTATGCTATACTACAACTACTATTTATTAGTTACAACAGTGTTATGTTAGACAGAAAACCAATATTTAACAAATATTTATTATCATTTTGTTTATACTATTATATATTATCTATTTATACTACTACTGCTATACTATTATTTATCAGTTCGTTATAACAGTGTTATGATAGTTAGACAGTAAACCAATGGGATTCAACACAATAAATAAAGGAACAAACAATTCACCTAATATTTAACAAATACAATAAATAAATTAAAATAACAACTGGCGTGTTCGACAATGTCTCTTTGATATTAGTCATAATTGTAACCCATAATATTGTGCTGTGGAGGCATGTTGTGGGTGAAGTGGTGTGTTTGCAGAGTTGTGTGGCTTGTGCTTTGGACGGGCCAAGAAGTTTGAGTAGGGTTAGCTGGTCTCTGCTCATTCTCCTGGGCATCATAGAGCATTAACATGATGTTACAGCGTAGTCTCAAGCGTGTAGTGCTGTCCTGCACCTGTTTCAGCTCACATGCCACCTGCTTCCCAAAAATGTCCTCTACATCTTGGCCTGCGGCAAGCAAAGTTGTTGAAACATTCTGAAGAATGTCCTCCTTCTCCATCTCCATCTCCACGTCCCTTGGAGGCTTTTGTTTTTTCCTCTGGGCTCTGGACTCCTGGACAGGTGGAGGTCTAGGTGGGAGTGGTGGTGGTGGGTTGGTAATGGCTGGGGCCCCCTCAACCTCTGTCTCTTCCTCACTGCTCTCTGTGGTCTGTTGTTGACTGTCATCAAACTAAAATGAAGGGAATCATAAAAAAGACAGGGAAGGTATTAATTAATGAGTTAACTGAAAGTTAATAAATAAAGTTAAAGTTTTTAAACACAGACTTCCAAGTAGTACTTACATTAAGTGTTGTTTGTGATTGTCTGCGCTATGTGTGCCCGCAAAAAAACCATACTCTGAAAGATCCACTTCTGCCGTGGGGTCAGGGTGACATCTTTCTGTCCACTCCCACTTGGTTTGGGATGGAGCAGTTTGCGTGTCCGCAGAGACGAAGCTCTTGTTATCTCTACAACTGCAAGTGTTAAGAGAAAATAAGGCTTCATTCCAGGTAACAGAACACTGATAAATTATGATAAGCTCTTATGAAATTTCAATGTTAGTATGCATTTATTTCGAAAGGGAATATATGCCATTCAAGGGGTAATTACTTACTCAAATTTTAATGAGATAACCATTGAAATTTAACCAGAGGACATTTAGTTTAGCCACTTGGTTTTACTACTATCGCTATTACAGCTGTTGTGTTACGAGCGCCATCCTGTGGTGGCTGTTTCAAGGCAGGATATTTTAGGTTTTATAAATCACATATCAACACTGTTAGAGAA
>OLKM01005517.1:0-16893 GCA_900291075.1 Melanogrammus aeglefinus | reverse complement strand
CCCTCCACACCCACCAGGGACTGACTCGACGTGGAGGTCCCTTCCCTCCGTCATACGCAGGGAACTTTGAAAGGAGATCCCTGGATCAAGCTGGAGACACTGAAACATGGAATGAAGAAAGCTGCGTTGATGCTGAACTGAAAGGAGGGTCCAGCAGTATGAAGTAGGATGTGGATCTCTGGAATCCCTGATAACCAGCTTCATCAGTGTCCTTCATCTGTCTGAGGATGGAAACAAGTGCATGATGGAAGGTGTAGGGAAGAAACTCATGACAACCCTATGAGATCTTACAAAGTATCTGGGTATATGGTTCCACACCAAGGACCAGAGCTTTCTCCTCAGGGAGAGATATTTTCTTTTAGGTCCCAGGGTTAAAGGCAAGGGACGCTGAATGGTGTTTAGGGCAGTGGGGCCGCAGAGAGTCCATAGACCAGAAAAGATGGCAATCTTAGTGACCCCTGGAGCATGGGTTACTGGGACTCTTTTACTACGATGGAGGGATGGGTTGTTATTTAATGATAACCCTGATTTGTTTCGGTCTCTCGCCTCTGAGAGCTGAGCTCCCAGAAGGTGGGGGGTGTTTGTTGATAAAGTGATTGAGAAAGGGTCTGGTCTCCTTCTATGATGTGGGAAAGCCCCGGGGTTTCATATCTACTCTCTCTGGCTGGCACCTTTAAGTGGAGCCTCTCTTATCCCCAATCCTTTGGTTCCAGGGTTCTATGATTATAAAGGGTCCTAAACTCTGCCCTCATGATCCATCTTCACCTGTCAATTCAATCAACAGACTAAGGTCCCTTTGATGATAATAAATAATCAAAACAACATGGAACAACTGTTGTGTTGTTTTCAATGAATTAACAATCTTCCTACTAATATGAGATCAGAGAAGACATTTCGTATTGTTACTTTTCACTCTAATTAGCAGTATCAATAAATTAAAGCCACTAAACACTGTGTAATATTAAATCATAACCCATAACTTATAAAGACTAACAACTATAACTGTTTCAAAATGACTTTTCCATGAAGAAATGCTTTTTTGTAATTTTTAATGTACAGAATGAGAGAAGTAAGTAGATGATGCCAAAATGTTATTTATGATAACATTCTCCAATAGTCTTTTTTATTATCTTCCTTCATTATTTTGAATGATGTTTTGGACAAACAACAATATAACCAATGTTGTGAGATTGTATAAATAAAAATGTACTTAAAGGTAACATTGGAACATGCTTTCTGTGCAATATGTATTCAGTGTAATAAAGGTTATGTTTCTCAGACAAATACGTATTCAATAGAATAGGTACTTTTGAATTAACAATATGTAATTCAGTGGGGAATTAGGTAACATTTCTCAGTGTACAATATGTAATGATCAGTGGAATAGGTACCAAACTTCAGTTAACAGATATGTATTCAGTGGAACAGGTACATTTTATCAGTGGAAATAGGTTACATTCTCAGTAACATATGTATATTTTGTGGATAGGTAACAAAACTCAGCAACGATATGTATTTCAGTGGAAAGCAGTTACATATTTTTTCAGTGGGAATAGGTACCAACTCGCTATACATGTGGTATTCCAATAGATCAGGTACGTTATCAGGTGGGGATAAAACAACTGTTGCCTAAATTCCCTCTTCTACACATCACTTGTGGGGCAACCCCGATCGTCGTGCGGCGGCTGGGGATTTTCCAAAGGAGACGCCTCCAAACAGAGTTTACGGGTCAACGGCTTTTATTTAATTCACCTTCACGTGTAAACCGGTAAAACAAAAGACAACGTAGGTTTCTTCCTCTACTGGGTATAAAAGGGCCGTCTCCGGGTCTGGTCCGGCAGCGAGGTCCGGCGTCTCTACCGCCTTCCGTCTTTCTCTCCGCTCAGGTCCTGGGGGAGAAGCGGTATTAGCGTTAGTGTGAGTTTGTGCGATCTCACCCCACCACGTCTCTCCGGAACTCGGCTGCCCTTTCTTCTCTCTCCGACTGGTGCGCGCTCGGTCCTCAAGAACCCGACATCTCCCTCCCCAAGGTGTTCCCAATGTCCTTGATTGCCCGGGTGCTTTCGATGCGCGCTCCTGCGCACATACCTCCCTCAGACTACATGTCCGCGGAGGGGCGCTGTCCCCTGCGCTGGCGGGGCTCTACCTCCTCCGTTGGATCGGGGTTGCCACACACCCCCACCCTTAGTTGCAAGTAGGGGACCCCCCGGGATAGGCCTAGGCAGGTGTCCCTCCGGGACAGTGCGTCTGCGTTGGCATGTGCGCATCCGGGCCGGTGGACCACCTGGAAGTGGTAATCCTGCAGGGCCAGGAATCAGCGCGTCACCCGGGCGTTGGTATCCTTGGCCGTGGCCATCCACTTCAGGGGGGCGTGGTCTGTGAGGAGCTTCTCCAGGGTCCACTTTATCGCCAGCGCCTCCTTCTCCACGGTTGGGTAGACTTTCTCGCTGGCCAGGAGTTTCCGGCTGATATAGGTCACCAGGTGCTCCTCGCCCGAACCGGACGTGGGATTAGAGCTTGCCCCAGGCCCCTGACCTTGGACGCGTCGGTGTTGGACGACGAAGGGGAGGTTGAATTCCGGGGGTAATCAGGAGGCAATGACCCCCATCTGCAGTATGCTTGCGACCTTCCGCTCGGATGGCGGCCCGCCGTGCCTCTCGGAATGCGGTAGGGCGCCGGAGTCAGACTCGGACTCCGGTTCTGTTCCTGATGTCATGGCTGACGGTCGTGGTTCCTTCCGGGGCCGATTCGAAGAAGATGTCGAGGGTGCTGAGGAGGAACTACTTCCTTCAGGTCCTGGGGGTCTGACTTGGGCTCAGCTGCTCCCCCACTTGTACCTCGGGCAGGGGTAGTCGGGTAGACAGGGACAAGAGGGCTGGTTCTCGTGGGACTGTCTGGGGTTGCCATATGGTAGAAATTATTGATTATATTCTATGTTAAACCATGATTATTACTAGGCCTAAATAATCTAATGGTAGAGAAACATCTGGAACGTTCTCTGGTTCAGGGCTTAGCACGGCGCCAGGGGGTCTGGGGTCAGACAAGTTGGAACCCCCTCCTTCCCTGAGACCGGAGACCACGGGGTCAATGTGTGTTGACCTCAGGCCTGGTGTTTTAGATTAGTGTTGCCGGCCACTTCATCAGAGGGATCATGACGTATTGTGGGCGGAAACCCCAAATGAGGGACTGCTCTGAACATGTGGATAAAGAGGAGACCTCGATCGATTGGCTTTATTGTTGCTTTTTTGACGATAAAGTCTTTTTGTCATACTCAACCCGGACTCCTCAGTTACTTTTAATCTCTAGTTAGTTTAGAATTAGGTCGTGGTTTTATTCCACCACATTTGGCGCGTCACAAACAGGATCTGATATAGAGACTCGCCAGCTGCTGGGGCGCCGGACGACGGGACGACGCGACCAAGATCATGCGACCGAGAGCTCAAGGGTAAGTTGTCTTGCCATATATAAAAATAGAGTCGTTTGAATCTGTTCTCGCCCCGTCTGAACACCTGAGCAGCAGGTTAAAGTGTCTCTTCGATTAAAACGGATCAAAATTATGGATAGAGAGAGAGAAATAGGGGAGGTCCGGGAGAGTTTGACGTGCGCGCGCACATCCATAACGCTCTGTGTTTTTTGATTGACTAACATACTTTGTGGTCTCAAAGTGATACGTTGTTGTGGATTTTGTTTTGTTTTATTGTTGTTGATGATGGTATAAGGAAGTAGGCCTACAAAAAGTCCTGTGACTGTCCTAGTAGAAGGAATCTACGTAGGACAGGGCAAGCAGGCCAGCAGGTTAGACAAGGACCTGTAAGAATTGAGCTGACAGTATCCTATTTAGGAGTTGAGTTGTCAGTTCTATTTTATTTGAGAAGAACTTACTTGGGATGCCGACTGAGTGAATTTTAAATTCTTATGCATGGGCTGCTGAAGCACAATTCCAAGCGCCTTATGAGGGGAATTTCTAAATTCCGTTTTTTTGCATGTTGAGTAAAAACAGGCTTCTCCGCGCTGCGCTTTTTTAGGATAGATTGAAGTCTCTTGGTCGGGATAACTGCTGCAGGTTTAAGCCTGAGAGTAGGTTATCTTTGAGAAGGTTTCCTTGTCTATTCGTGATTCTGGTGGTGTGGTTACGTGTTCAAACCATTATTTTGGAGGAATAGGCTCGTTGTTGGAAGTGCCGAGTGCATGACGTTTACCTTGGATCGATTAAACTGCAGTTGATTGGATCTAGGGATAGAGCCCATCTTTAACTCTGAACTCGGTGCTGTAAGACAATAGGGTCTTGTTTGAAATTCTGGTTGATTGGTTATCTATCCCGGCTGTTCATGTTTTTGATCCAAAAGGCCGGATTAAACACCTGGTCAACCCGTTATTTTGTAATGAATAGACGAGTTAGTGACTAGTTCCACTCAGGGTCTTGTACAACAAATTAGGAAGCTTTTTACAATACGCTATTAAAAGTTGCAAAAATCGGTTTATTTCTGTATCCAAGCCGCGATAGGATTAAGTTACCTCGGAGACTTGTACGGCCCGTTTTCTTTTTTTATTATAGTTAATTCTGTCATAATCAAATTCGGCGGACAGAAAAGAGTTCAATTGTTTAAACTGATTAATAATCATAAATAAATTAGAGGTATAGATAATAGTTAATTAATTTGAAGTAATAAATAGATGTGTAAACCTTTCTTGATCTAAACATTATCGCGCTGCCTCAGACTGAGGGCAGAGAGGGGCAGAAGGCGGGGCCAAGGAGCCGAGCAGGGCTAGGGGTCCACATTCCAATTGTAGAGGGGAGACAGCGGCTCTAGACAGGGCACATTTGAAACCACAGTGATAGTATTAAACATTTGAATTGATAAGTAGAATAAACTCAAGTAAATTGTATTAATTGAGTGAGTGAGTGAACGAGTGAGTGAGTGGGTTGAGTTGAGCTAGAGGATTCAGATGAGGTGATTTGTGGAGAGAGAGACAGAGAAGAAGAAGGAGGAAAGAGGAAGAGTGTGTGGATTGGGGAGTGGCGATGAGATTCATACCTCATCCTCTCTCCCCCTCTCTCTCTCCTCCTCCTCCTCTACCTCCTCCTCCTCCTCCCCCATTCCTCCTCCTCCCCCTCCTCCCCCTCTCCTCTCTCATCCTCCAATACCTCTTTCTCCCCTCCCCCTCCTCTTCCCCCTCCTCTTCCCCCTCGCCCTCCTCCCCTTCCTCCTCTCGGCTCCTCCTCCTCCTCCACCCTCTCCACCTTCTCCTCCTACAGCACACACACACACACACACACACACACACACACACACACACACACACACACAACACACACCAACACACACACACACACACACACACACACACACACACACACACACACACACACACACACACACACACACACACACACACACACACACACACCCTCACCCCACGTGGTTTGCTCCAACTTTAGCCCCTGAGCAGTGGGAACACAACCAATGTTTTTTATTACATTTTTTCTTTATTCATCTGTTTTGCCTTCATAATGGATCGTTGTGTGAGTGGCCGCGTACATGCCCCTGTGTGTGTGTGTGTGTCTAACAGATATGGCTTGCTCCCTAAATGTGCAACTGAACAGATTGCTTTTTTTATTATTATTTATTCTTTATTTAGTTCACGTTTTAGTTTTGTTTCTGTATGTCTTGTTTCTATCACGGGGATCAAGGCGCTGCACGGTGGGCCACGTTCCTCTGCATACAGTGATTCTATTGGCTCATCGTATTATTCTCCTGACTTGACCTGTTTCATTAAGTTGAATAAAGGCAAAAACATGTCGAACAACAAGTAATGCTGAGTGAATATGTGTCCCGAAGAATGTCCTCTAAATCCCCCACTGACCAGACTGTGTCGCTGTTTGCTGGTCTCAGCTCTACTGTTCGTGTGCGCACTGTGCGCGTGCAGATCGGGGAGAGTTCCTTCCTACAGCAGCGTCGCGCCCATGAACAGATCTTTGCTCTCTGTCTGTTTCTGTTGAAATTCGGATCGGGGTTGGATAGAAAGTATTCGGAAACCCGGATATATATAACACACATCAATATCACATACATGTGCGTTCAACACACATCAATGCATTTTAAAGTCCAACATAGTGCGTGAATGCAGTGCAGCCATGTCCCGTGGGGGCGGAGCCCGGTGTTAGGGGAGGAGAGGAGAGGACGTCATGTTGAGGAAACGAAACCTAAAGTCAGAAACCAAAGCAACCGGAGTGGAGGCATTTCTCTCCTCGTCGTTCAGGTGAAAGAAGAAACGCATTTTGGAAAATATAGTAGTCTGCTAGACAGAAGCCATAGCAAGGTGAGTAAAACAGCCCAACTTTGAGTTAAAGTTAAAAACACTTTTCCCGTTATGGAATTAGAACAATAATGGACTTGCTCAATACATAAACCCTGTCGTCTGTGTCTAGGAATGGCCTCTGCTAACACTTCCTGGTCTGAGGAGAACTTTTCATGTTCTATCTGTCTGGATGTGTTCAACAGTCCAGTTTCCACACCATGTGGACACAACTTCTGCAGAACCTGTATTACTAAGTTCTGGGATGAACAAGTACGGTACAAATGTCCCGTTTGCAACGAGCTTTTCGAGACAAGACCTGATTTACGGGTCAATATTATTTTTTCAGAGATGGTTGTTCGGTTTGGGACGTCCGTAAGAGTAAAAGAGCAGCTCTATGTTGAACCAGGAGAAGTTCCCTGTGACCAGGAGAAGTTCCCTGTGACGTCTGTACTGGGACCCAGCTGAAGGCCGTGAAGTCCTGCCTAGAGTGTTTCATGTCTTTCTGCCAAACCCACCTGGAGCCACATCAGAGAGTCACAGTCCTGAAGAAACATCGGCTGGTCGAGCCTATGGACCGTCTGGAAGACAGGATGTGTAAGAAACACGACCGACTTCTGGAGCTCTTCTGCCAGACTGAACAGGTGTGTGTGTGTCAGTTCTGCACAGAGACAGACCACAAGTCCCATCCTGTTGTACCTCTTAAGGAGGAATATGAAGTGAAGACGACCCAGCTGGGGAAGATAGAGGCTGAAGTTCAGCAGATGATCCAGGAGAGACAAAATAATATCCAGGAGATTAAAGACGCAGTTAAACGCAGCAAAGCAGACGCAGACAGAGAGATAGCTGATGGTGTGGCAGGTTCATCACAGGTTCTGATGCGCTGCATTGAAAAGTGCCAGGATGATTCTCAACCAAATGTTGTTAAAGAGAGACTGAAATCCACAGAGAAACAAGCTGAAGACCTCATCAAAGAGCTTGGAGCAGGAAATATACAAGATCTGACCAATAGAAGCTCAGAGGTGAAGCAGCTCTCACACACAAAAGACCACCTCCTCTTCCTCCAGACCTTCAGATCCCTGAAGAATCCTCCACCCACCAGGGACTGGACGACGGTGGAGGTCCGTCCTCCGTCATACGTAGGGACCTTGAGGAGATCCCTGGATCAGCTGGAGGAGACACTGAACATGGAGATGAAGAAGCTGTGTGATGATGCTGAACTGAAGAGGGTCCAGCAGTATGAAGTAGATGTGACTCTGGATCCTGATACAGCTCATCACCTGTCTCATCCTGTCTGAGGATGGGAAACAAGTACATGATGGAGATGTATGGAAGAAACTCACTGACAACCCTAATGAGATTTACAGAGTATATGCATGTTCTCACGAGGCAGAGCTTCTCCTCAGGGAGATTTTACTTTGAGGTCCAGGTTAAAGACAAGACTGAATGGTTTTTAGGAGTGGCCAGAGAGTCCATAGACAGAAAAGGTGAAATCATACTGACCCCTGAGACTGGTTACTGGACTCTTGACTACGAATGAGGTGTGGTTTAGTATTTAGAGATAACCCCTGATTGTCCGTCTCCCTCTGAGAGCTGAGCTCCAGAAGGTGGGGGTGTTTGTGTTGATTATGATGAGGGGTCCTGATCTCCTTCTATGATGTTGAAGCCAGGGTTCATATCTACTCTGCTACTGGCTGCACCTTTAGTGATCCCCTCTATCCATTCCTCTGTCCAGGTCTCTATGATTATAAAGGTAACAACTCTGCCCCCCTGATCATCTCACCTGTCAATCAAACAGACTAGGACCTTTTGTTTAATGATAAAATAATCAAACAACCAGAACAACTGTTGTTGTTTCATGAATTACAATCTCTACCATGTGAGATCTCAGAGAACTATGTTCATATTGTACTTTTCAATCTAATTTAACAGATCAATAAATTAATCCACTGACACTGTAATATAAAAAAATATAACACATAACTTATAACGACTACACCTATAACTTTTGTTATAGTGTACAACTTTATTGTGTTTTTCATATGAATTTCTTTTTATATTTTTTAATGTAAAAAGAAAGTAAGTAGCTAATGCAAAATGTTTATTTTGATGACATTTCTCAATAGGTTTTTTTTATCTTCCTTTATTATTTTGAATGATGTTTGACAACACAAAACAATGTTTGTAAACCTTTTGAGATTTGAATAAAAATGTACTTAAAGTAGAATGGGGACATCTTCTGTGCAATATATATTCAGTGGAATAGGTACATTTTGAGTACAATATGTATTCAGTGGAATAGGTACATTCTCAGTACAATATGTATTCAGTAGAATAGGTACATTTTCAGTGGAATAGGTACAAACTCAGTACAATGTATATTTAGTGGAATAGCTACATTTTCTGTGGAATAGGTACAATCTCAGTACAATATATATTCAGTGGAATAGGTACATTCTCAGTACAACATGTCGTTAGTGGAATAGGTACAAACTCAGTACAATATGTATTCAGTGGAATAGGTACATTCTCAGTACAATATGTATTCAGTGGAACAGGTACATTTTCAGTGGAATAGGTACAAACTCAGTACAATGTGTATTCAATAGATCAGGTACATTATCAGTGGGATAAAACAACTGTTGCCTAAAATCCCTTTTACACATGATGGGATACAAGGAAGGATAAAAAACTCTGAATAACTGCACACGTTTGTAGCTGTAATAACTGCACACGTTTGTAGCTGTTGAGCCAATCAATGACTTAATGTCTACCATGATACAACAACCCAACATGTGTAACACACTAACACAAAGGTCACAGTGACGACATGTAAAGATTCCCCCCATGTGTGTGTGTACTGTGACTTTGTCTTGTCTCTCTCCTCTCCTCTCCATCCTCTCCACTTAGTTTCTCCTCTCTCCTTCCTCTCTCTTCTCTTCCTCCTCTCTCCTCTCTCTGCTCTCCTCTCTAGCCCATCCAGGATTGTGTTATTTATTGTCTTCATACACATTAAACATGTTTACAAATAACCTGAGCAATATTCGGATTTATTTTGGCAAATATTTGAAGAGCTTTATCTCTAAATTAGCCTTTTTTAAGACGGCGCACAATTATTTTGCTCCACTGATCCATGTTTCAGTTATAACCTCAAAGGACAGCGAATATAAACTACTTTACTAATCACACTAAATGCTGTTTTCTTCCAGGTACTTCTCACTTCACAAAACTTAACTTCATTCAAACATATACGGCGATCAAAACAACGTAACACTCGGGGGGCTTGCAGCGGGGGAACTAGAGCTTTATAGGGTAGTCAGGGGGTGTCCCAGGTATCTTCAGGGGGTCCATAGACCGAGAAAGAAAAGTGAGTGTGGAACCCTAACCTGTCATCTAAGGAGCATGAATTAATCCTCTGATGGCTGATTAGAGGTAGAAGTGATAATTCACTGAGACTAGAGTTCTTCAATGTGGCAGCTGGTGTGGTCCACTAGGGTCACTACACCGGAATTATTCAACGTACTCTGAATAGACAGTAGTCTCTGCCCCAGAACTGCAGCTCATTTATTACACACACACACACACACACACACACACACACACACACACACACACACACACACACACACACACACACACACACACACACACACACACACACACACACACACACACATGAAACAAAACTAAAGGAGGTGAAACCCTGTGGGAGGACACACTCTCTCTGGAGCAGGGCGAGCAGCACACTGCGTCCGTCGGTCCTCCGTCTCTAGATTTGTGTTCCCCAAAGACAGCGGTTGTCATGTGAGTCTGCAGACTGGCAGAGCGGTGCACGTCACTGGTTAATGTGCACTGCTCAATGGTTTAGTGATCTCTTCAGGTTGAAGCATCGTGTGGTGGGGCCCTAGCTTTAGACGGGGCCCCACACTGAGGTAACTGGACAGAAGAGACGGATTCAAACTCTCAAACCCTGTTTTCACTCTGTGTTGCTTTTTATTCATTTTGATTGTTTGTTTGTTTGGGCGTCCCCACGGTGATCCACCGTGACAACAACGCTGAGCATCGCGCCGCCAGGAACTCGCTGCCCAGGGTGCCGTCCGCCACCGCCATGTGCTGGTTCTTCAGCGCGTGCCACGCCGGCCTTCGTCTTCTCGGCGCTCATCGAGCTCACCGCCGTGGACCACCGACCAAGCGGAGCGGGGCCCGGGGCGTCAGGGAAGCACCGGAGGGCCAGCACCCAAAGGGGCCAATACTTCATCATCCGTCACCATGGAGACCGGCTGTTGTGTCCTTCAGCAGACGCTTGGATCGAAAAAGGACTTTGTTGATTAAGTTAAAAACTGAAAAAATAAGGTGCTCACTGACATGTGGTTACGTATTCATTAGAGGATCTGTGGATGGCCGTCGTTATTCTAGGGTTTAGGTATTATTTCTTCCTCTCTCTTATCTCCTCCTTCCTCCTCCTCCTCCTCCTCCTTCCTCTCTCCTCCTCTCCTCCTCCTCCTCCTCCTCCTCCTCCTCCTCCTCCTCCCTCCCTCCCTCACCCCCTCCTCCCTCCCCCTCCCCATCCTTATTTTTTCTTGACCCCTCCTTCCTCCTCCAACTCCACCTACTCTCTCCTCCCCTCCGGTCCCTCAACACCTCCACTCACACCCTTCTTCCTCTCCTCCTCTACTCCTCTCTTCCATACCTCTTCCTCTCTCCCCCTCTCCTCTATCCTCCTCCTCCTCTACCTCCTCCTCCTCTAGCCTCTCCTCCTCCTCCCCCTCCTCCCTCTCCACCATACCTCCTCGCTCACACACCCCCCACACACACACACCACACACACCAGACACACAGACACACACACACACACACACACACACAAGCCACCACCACACACACACAACACACACACACAACCACACACACCACACACACACACACCAAGTGGTTTGCTCAGACTTTAGCCCCTGAGCAGTAGGAACACAACCAATGTTTTTTATTACACTTTTTCTTTATTCATCTGTTTTGCCTTCATAATGGATTCGTTGTGTGTGAGTGGCCGCGTACATGCCCCTGTGTGTGTGTGTGTGTGTGTGTGTGTGTGTGTGTGTGTGTGTGTGTGTGTGTGTGTGTGTGTGTGTGTGTGTGTGTGTGTGTGTGTGTGTGTGTGTGTGTGTGTGTGTGTGTGTGTGTGTGTGTCTAACAGATATGAGGGGGAGATAATGTGTGTCATTTAACTAAAGCTTGCTCCCTAAATGTGCAACTGAACAGATTGCTTTTTTTTTTATATTATTTTTATTCTTTATTTAGTTCACGTTTTAGTTTTGTTTCTGTATGTCTTTCTTTCTTTCACGGGGATCAAGGCGCTCTGCACGGTGGGCACATTCCTCTGCATACAGTGATTCTATTGGCTCATCGTATTATTCTCTTGACTTGACCTGTTTCATCAAGTTGAATAAAGGCAAAAACATGTCGAACAACAAGTAACGCTGAGTGAATATGTGTCACGAAGAATGTCCTCTAAATCCCCGACTGACCAGACTGTGTCGCTGTTTGCTGGTCTCAGCTCTACTGTTCGTGTGCGCACTGTGCGCGTGCAGATCGGGGAGAGTTCCCTACAGCAGCGTCGCGCCCATGAAACAGATCTTTGCTCTCTGTCTGTTCTGTTGAAATTCGGATCGGGGTTGGATAGAAAGTATTCGGAAACCCGGATATATCAACACCGATGAATCCCAGTACGGTCGCAAATCACCATACCATCTCAACAATGTAGGCCTATCTCGTTTTCCACCGGCTCTTTTTTAGCTCCAGAAGTAAGAGAAGACAGTGTGTTGGGTTGATGTGTGTTCAACACACATCAATATGACATACATGTGTATTCAACACACATCAATGCATTTATAAGTCCAACACAGTGCGTGAATGCAGTGCAGTGCAGCCGTGTGCCGTGGGGGCGGAGCCCGGTGTTAGGGGAGGAGAGGAGAGGACGTCATGTTGACGAAACGAAACCTAAGGTTAGAAACCAAAGCAACCGGAGTGGAAGCATTTCTCTCGTTCAGGTGAAAAGAAAACGCATTTTGGAAAGAATAGTCTGCTAGACAGAAGCCATAGCAAGGTGAGTAAAACAGCCCAACTTTGAGTTCAAGTTAAAAACACTTTTTCCCCGTTAGCGGTATATTAGAACATAATAATGGACTTGCTCAATACATAACGTAACCCTGTCGTCTGTGTCGTCTAGGAATGGCCTCTGCTAACACTTCTCCTGGTCAGAGGAGAACTTTTTCATGTTCCATCTGTCTTGGATGTGTTCAACAGTCCAGTTTCTCTACAAGTCCATGTGGACACAACTTCTGCAGAACCTGTATTACTAAGTTCTGGGATGAACAACTCAAGTACAAATGTCCCGTCTGCAACAAGATTTTCGATGTAAGACCTGATCTACAGGTCAATACCCTCTTATCAGAGCTGACTGCCCAGTTTAGAACGTCCGTACGAGTATATGAGCAGCCTTGTGTTGAACCAGGAGAAGTTACCTGCGACGTCTGTACTGGCACCCAGCTGAAGGCCGTGAAGTCCTGCCCTAGAGTGTTTCATGTCTTTCTGCCAAACCCCACCTGGAGCCACATCAAGAGAGTCACAGTCCTGAAGGAAACATCGGGCTGGTTCGAGCCTATGGACCGTCTGGAAAGACAGGATGTGTAAGAAACACGACCGACTTCTGGAGCTCTTCCTGCCAGACTGAACAGGTGTGTGTTGTGGTCAGTTGTGTGCTGATACAGAGCACAGGGTCCATCAAAACTGTTGGTACATCCTTCTATAAGGAGGAATATGAAGTGAAGACGGCCCAGCTGGGGAAGATAGAGGCTTGAAGTTCAGCAGATGATCCAGGAAGAGACAATACAAATATCCAGGAGAATTAAGAGACCACAGTTTAAACGCCAGCAAAGCAGACGCAGACAGAGAGAGATGGCTGATGGTGTGCAGCAGGTCCTCACTGCTCTGATGCGCTGCATTGAAAAGTGTCAGGATGATCTCAACCAAATGGTTTAAAGAGAGACTGAAATCCACAGAGATAACAAGCTGAAGGTCTCATATCAAAGAGCTGGAGCAGGAAAATTAGAAGATCTGACCAACAGAAGCTCAGAGGTGAAGCAGCTCTCACACACTACACTAGAAGACCACCTCTCACCTCCTCCAGACCTTCAGATCCTGAAGAATCCTCCACCCACCAGGGACTGAACGACGGTGGAGGGTCCGTCTCTCGTCGTATACGGTAGGGACCTTGAGGAGATCCCTGTTCAGCTGGAGGAGACACTGAACATGGAGATGAAGAAGCTGCGTGATGCTGAACTGAAGAGGGTACAGCAGTATGAAGTAGATGTGACTCTGGATCCTGATACAGCTCATCCCAAGCTCATCCTGTCTGAGGATGGGAAACAAGTACATGATGGAGGTGTACAGAAGAGACTCACTGACAACCCTAAGAGATTTACAAAGTATTTATATGTTCACACGAGGCAGTGCTTCTCCTCAGGGAGATTTTACTTTGAGGTCCAGGTTAAAGACAAGACTGTATGGTGTTTAGGAGTGGTCAGAGAGTCCATAGACAGAATAGGTAAGATCAAAGTGACCCCTGAGAAGGTTTATTGGACTCTTTACTACGATGAGGATGGGTTGGTATTTAGAGATAACCGTGCTGTCCGTCTCCCTCTGAGAGCTGAGCTCCAGAAGGTGGGGGTGTTTGTTGATTATGATGAGGGTCTGGTCTCCTTCTATGATGTTGAAGCCAGGGTTCATATCTACTCTGCTACTGGCTGCACCTTTAGTGAGCCCCCTCTATCCACTCCTCTGTCCATGTCTCTATGATGAAAAGCGTAACAACTCTCTGCCCCCTGATCATTCTCACCTGTGCAATTCAAACAGACTAGGACTTTGTTTAAATGATGGAAATAAATCAACACAACCAGAACAAACTGTTGTTTGTTTCATGAATTACAATCTCTACTTATGTGGAGATCTGAGAGAACTATGTTCATTATTGTTACTTTTCACTCTACATTTAACAGATCAATAAATTAATTCCACTTAACACTACTGTAGATATAAAAAATATAACATATTATATCTTATACGACGACACTATAAACTTTGGTTCTAGTGTAGTACAACTTTGTTGTCTTTTTCATATTGAATGCTTTTTTATATTTTTAATGTAAAAGAAAGTAAAGTAGCTAATGCAAAAATGTTTATTTTTGATGACATTCTCAATAGGTTTTTTTTATCTTCCTTTATTTATTTTGAATGATGTTTGACAACACAAAACAATGTTTTTAAACTTTTTGAGATTTGAAGTTAAAAATGTAACTTAAAGTACAATGTGCGGGACATCTTCTGTGCAATATATATTCAGTGGAATAGGTACATATTGAGTACAATATGTATTCAGTGGAATAGGTACATTCTCATTACAATACATATTCAGTAGAATAGGGAGTACAATATGTATTCAGTGGAATAGGTACATTCTCAGTACAATATGTATTCAGTGGAATAGGTACATTCTCAGTACAATGTGTATTCAAAGGAATAGGTATATTCTCAGTCCAATATGTATTCAGTGGAATAGGTATATTTTCAGTGGAATAGGTTTAAACTCAGTACAATATGTTCTGAGTGGAATAGGTACATTTTCTGTACAATATTGTGGGTTTCATGCTGATGTGTGCTTGAGGCCTCCTCACCTGGCCGAGTCAGACTGATTGGACTCTGGGGCTGGGTGAGGCTGCACACCTGTTGTCCATTGAGTAATCAATGTCTCAACCACCAGGGGGTTGAACTAGGTTCTTGTAAACGGCTGCAAACCTTTCAGAATAAAATCCCTGAGAAAGTCGCTGGCCAGAGGCGTCCCATTCACTTTGTCAACTGGTTCATTTCAGTCTTTATAGCATAAATATAGATACATATGTTTATGTTGTATATGTGTGTATATATATATATAGTTATATAATATATAGTAGAATATAGTATATATAGTATAAAAAAAAAATATATATATAATATGATATATCGGATAATTCAAAACATTATGTCGAAAAATGTAAAAAAATATATAGACTTCAAGCATGAGGATGGATGATAACGGCCTTCTGAAACCTCCTGGGGTAGAGTAGGCCTCTACTAACCCATAGCTATGGGGCTGATAACCTGTGATAACGTCCCAGTTTCGAATCGAGTGAAAAGGTATGTACCCACACACCACTGTTCCCTTGGGCCAATCCATCCTCGTCTCTCCTCCTCTCCTCTCGTCTCTCTCGTTCTCATCTCGTTCTCTCTCTCGTCTGCGGTTCTCTCGTACTCTCTCGTCTCTCTGCACTGTCGCCCTCTCTCTCTCTTCGGCTCCTCTCTGTCTGATATAACATGAAGGTGTTAAATGAATGCAGACGTGTAATATGGTGCGTCCCGCTCCCTGGGCTGGGTGTGTCGAGGAAAGGCCGCAGCAGACCAGAGGTGGGAGACCTCTCCGCTGTCGCTCTCCAAAGTGCTGGAACACTGGGACTCCCGATGGACAATAACCCACTTGAAAAACGTACTCAACAAATGTGAAACACGTTTGCAGGTTGTACTACCGGCGCTGACCAAAAATGGGGATGCGAGATAAGAAGAGAAAGCGTCGAATGTGTTCGACAGATTTGTGCGTACGAGAAAACTCTCCAATGGCATTCAAATAACAAGACTTGCTGTTATGTGGCGCTAATGTTGTCTGGTTCCTAAACCATCTTTCTCACCCAGCAATTCATTATAAGATCATGTTAGCCAAACTATACCTCAGCATGACCATATCAGCGGCGCTTGTTTATTCAAGCGTCCAGTGAAGATGAAGACCCAGGTCTGGGCTGTTGCCTCAGGAGGAATTGGGGATCCTTTGGACGAGGAGTCCTAAAACAAAACCAACGGGGTCCTCCTTTGACCCCGATCAGACAGTCCCTGGGCCCCGTTTCCCGATAACGATGGATCTTCGCCTCGTCACGATCATTCTATTGATAGGATCTTTCGAATCATCTTGTAATTTCTTTGGAGCGATTCCGAAACTCCTCCTTAACATTAGAACCGCTTCGCTGCACTCCGACGACTTCGACGAGGATTGTAACGGCTCGTCCACTGACCATGGTGCTATGAAAACGGGCTATGACGCAGGGCACATGATTACGCAGGAAATGTCGCAGGAAGAATGGGTGTAAAAAGGGTCTAAACGTATTACGTTCTCCACAAGGCCAACTCGCAGGAGTAGCCTAACGAAAAGAACTAGAGTGCAATAAATGATGCTTAAAATACAATTGAGGTTAGGCCTAAAGGCCGACATAGATCCCTGAACGCCTGGTGCATACATTTATATCAACGTTGGGATTTCCCCCTCTAATAATTCCATATACGACAAAAAATCCAAAATAGCTTGTTGTGACAAACACATTTACTTAATGTGCTGACGTGATTCTGAAACCATACTGAGCGCAGTGCAAGAGAAGGCCGACATGTTATCTGATTCCTATAAGGTTTCTATTGATTGGCTCTCTAGTCATGAGAATATTTGTAGCATAAAAAAAATGCTAACGC
>OLKM01005516.1:0-16896 GCA_900291075.1 Melanogrammus aeglefinus | reverse complement strand
CCACAGCCATAAATGGGGGAAGAAAAAGAGGCTACGCAAAGGGTCTCCTACATCACACAGACGAGCAGTGGCACAGGGGAGAGACATGAAAGTTGGAAAACAACTGTGGATTCATGAATCACCCTTCTTCCCTGAAATAGGCGCGACTCCTGACCACTGGATGTGCAAATGTTGCGGGAAAGGAATGTGTGGAGAATTAAATGCCCCTTTAAGCACAAGGACCATACACATTCTATCATGGCATGTACTGACAAGGAGTTTTGTCTGCAGTTCACAGAAGGGAAAGGATCGGAGTTAAGCAGACCCACAATACTACAAACAGGTTTCAGAACTCCAGATCTTTGTCACCGAGTCACAAGTTCTGTGACTTTGTTTTTGGGACGCAAACCATGCCAGGCTGTGCGTGTATGCCTGACGTAGAACTATGGGAGACACCTTTCGCCAACAGCACAGACATTTTTTTACAAGGGTTGTCCTATCCTGAGCTTGTACAGCCCGTCACTACACTCAACCCCCACCCCCTGTGCCTTCAGCTGAGCTACCTGTGCCTCTAGCCGATTCCCAGCCCACAGACAAACCCAAAAAACGAGCACAGAAGGGCACAGTCAGAAAAAGCATTGCACACATTACAGCCAGGTCAAACACCCAACACAAGGTTGTCCCACCAGCCCCTACCAGCACCCCCCTTCAGCTGAGCTACACTGTGCCATAGTTGATTCACAGAGCCCACAGACACAAAACAAAAAACGAGCACGAAAAAAGACAATCAAAAGCACCAATTGACCATACTGCACGCAGCCAGGTAACACCCCCCAGCCCAAAAGAAAGGGCATGTGAAAGACTGTTGTGGTAACCTGACTGTCATCCAGGTATGTTTGAGCGTGTCCCCTTTTAATTCCTATGTCCAACGGTGATCCTGTGTGGTTCGAGTTTCATCGTAAAGTATGAATTTGTGAATCTGTGGTGCTTTTGCAGACAGCCTGAAGAGTTTGATGACATGGGTTGCTTGTGATAATCGAACTGTCCTATACAGTGGTTCAATTTAGGTTGCGTAGGAACTCAGCAGCTGCACCAGCCAGAGAAGAAGTCAATGACTCATGGCAATGCGATGCTTGCACAAGTTGGTTGGTTGTTTACTACTTATAAGTTATGCAATTGTGTGTTTGCAACTTAAAGAACACTGATTTTGCAACAATTCTTTCTTAATACAGATAAAGGAGGCAGAATTTTAATTCAGTCTTTGTGTATTTTTATTTTCAGAGAGATGGCTAAAAATCATTACATGTGAAGTAACATTACAAAATCTTTTGGAAAACAAACATATTTACATGTGTATAATATATTTACATGTGCATATTAACATATTTACATGTGCATATTTAACATTAGAATGTGAGCATGGTGTGTATAATTCTAACAATGACTGCTTCACAACAATACCTTGGACACATATTGGTCAAAGCACAGCCACACCACCACAATTTTATCTAACAAAGTCTTATCCTCCCCCTCACAAGGCACCACAAATCCAAGGCGTATTGTGTCATTTAAATATGTTGAATTGGAAGCGGTATACACCCTATCACTCGCTCCACCAGTGGATCCTGACATGAGCTATCTTCCGGTCTCTTCCACATCTTTTGCATAAGTTGGCTGTGGCCCTGGTGAATGAGGCGGTTCTGTTCAGTTTTAGCCGCCACAGGGCAACCACTTTGTCTTAATATCCGAGAATCCACGGTCCGGCTAACACAAGGTCTCTCCCGAGGCGAGAGCTTCTGAAGAAAGCCAGCAGTTCTCGGTGATCTTCTTATCACTTGGCATGGCACCCCCCCACCCTTTGGAAATGAAAAGAGAGTGGATGGACCATTGTGGTGTTATGCCAATGAGATATTTCATTGTTGTACTGCTTTTTGTAGTTCGAAATATGTCTGTGCCTTTGCACGTACAATTTTTGTGCCCTTTCAATCGAAAAGCTCAAAGCAGTCAATAATAACAGTAACACGATTCCCCAACATTTCTACATACTGATGTGGCATGCTTGCCTGTATACAATGCGCTTTGGCCAGTACACCAAAGGGCCTGAGGTGTGCATGCAGTACAGTTGATGGTCTCAAGAACAGATTGTAATGCGGTATGTCGGCTAATGTTCAAAGAGGTTGTGCAACATGTTTCGACAGGCAGACCAAAGTCTTAAGCGCATAAGGGTCCAGGAGGAGCATTTGAAAATGGGAGAGTTTTTTTTCTTTTTGTTTTTTGATTTTCTGGTAGACTGGGAATGATTTGCATCAGCACACCCATCAACAGACTGAAAGATGGAAGGCCAGTGTAGTACTTTCACCTTTAAATCATTGTCTTTGAGAAAAATTCTTCATCCAGGGCCTTTTTGGAGAGCTCTCCCTTCAGTTTCGATTCTCCTCCTGCAAACGGATTATTTCTTATGAGTCTAAGGCGCACACTTGGTGCACTTCTGCCGGTTCACTCTGCATTCCCTATTGGAGCACAACAGCATCCCCTGATGGTTTCAGTTCTCCATATCTTCCTCTCTGCATGCATTGTCTGGGGCTGGTGGTAGGGGCTGAGTCTCTTGTCCTTCCATCTCAGCCACAGGTGCAGAGTAGTCTGATTGTAAATAACAATAAGAAAAATAAATTGTCAATCTCTGTAACTTGCCTGATGCCCAAGGGCCCCACTGTTTTTAAAACAGTGTAATCTACATGAAAAATGATCCCGATTTGGAAAAATTCTCATGTTTTCCTGCATCTGTGTGATCAAAGGGACGCGGTTTAAAAAGTAAATCATTGATTATTCCACACATCAAGGACATGGGATTTAATCAATCTGGATCACTTTGATCCAAAATGACAGTTTTTGAAGAAAGGGCCACAGTGGTGTGACTTTTCACACCATACTTTCGTTACTGATAGCTGCTCTGAGGTATTTCAAGACTTACATTAGCATGCCAAATGCCTAATGACCTCCTAGAATGATTGGCCTTTGAGTCAGAAAAGCTACAACTCTGTGTGAAAGGTACTTACACTTAGGTTCAATCCTTTGTCTAGAATCAGAAACACCCATTGGACAATAAATAATATTATTCATCTAATCTTGCGTCTATTACCAATATTTTACCTGGAACAAAATGTGCTGGTTTCATTCAACTCAGTCTCAGGACGCGGTGTGGACAGTGCCCGGAAGATGGGGGTGGATTCACAAGACCTTCCATCTCAGTTGCAGATGTATGTGTTGTGTCGTGACAGTAACAATAAAAATAAATGTTGTGTCAATATCACAAACCACTACTCCAAAGCAATCCAGCATTAGCCTATAACACAGGGGACAACATATATTGTATTATTTTACGATTTACCTGGTAATAAAGGGTGCAGCATTATCCAACTCAGCCTCAGGACCCAGCAGGACCAGTGTTGGTCAGTCCCTAGCAGCGATGGCGGGTTGCGGTTGTTGTGAACCTCGTCGCTCTTCTCTCCTAAACCGCGCTTGGACCGGTCTGGTTGTTCGTAACTTTGGACCTCAGTATGGCCGAGGTACCGAGAAGGGGTCCGTAGTCAGGATCACAACACTCCATCATTTCATAAGCAGGTTGCCTGCAAACAGTCACCAAATAAATTGCTTAATGTACCTAAGATGTACAACATTTAGAAACTGATTAAAGTTATGCTTTAGCACATTGGAAAGCTAATTTTCTAGCCATTTCATGCTAGTTTAACAATTGGCCTAATGTCAAATCTAATGGTCTGGTTAAGTAAAAAAACGCTGGTTATTTGCCCACAACATAACATTTACAGAGAATAATTGTAAACTTAACCTTTGTGAAAAATGCTTTGGAACACACCACATCATGTGTGGTGGAGTGTTATTGAAAGGTAATCTTGGGCCTCCTTACCTGCTGCTATCACATGCGCCATTCGTCGCCTGTTTTTGTCACCTCTTGAAACATGGCTGTGCTTGTACTATTATTTTTTCCACGCCTGGAAAACGATAATAGATGGAGATATTCCCGTTTCTTAAGCTTTCATGCACCATGCTTTATCGTGAGAGAACCGATCTATTACAGTTTATTACACCAGCAGGTAGACGGCATCTTGAACAACTTCCCTCGTCCATGCAATCAAGTCTGGGCGCGTTTTCCTACATGTTGTTTTGTGCCGCGGATTCCCAAATGCCTTTGCGTTCACCACTGGGAATACGTCATGATGACGACACATTAGCGATCTCTATTGATTTCTTTTGTATTAACCAATTCATAGTACATATATTCACTTCAACACAAATTTGACACAAAGCACCAAATGACAAAAAAATTCACTCAAACTAATCAGGTCACAGTTCATATGCAAACACAATGTCCTTCGCTTACACAATGTTCACACAATGTTCTGCATTTTAACACAATGTCATGGATCACTTCATATCATGTCCATCTGCCATGGTACACCACCCCTGGGTGACCCAATAGTAAGCCTTCAAATAATCCCTCTGGATCTTCGCTTCCTCAGACTCCCTCCCCCTTTTTGGGCCACGGATTGGCAAGAGTTGCCTCACGTCATCCCTCCAGGCTCCATCAACCATCTGTTGATCGTCACGTTCCTGGTCAGCACACTGGGGACCTTCCATGGGATGTCTGATCCGGATCAGGTTATGTAAACACACACAGGTCAGGACTATGGATTCCACCGTACTAGGAACCTGCTGGAGGGTTGGTGTTAACAAGCACTGGAATCTATGTGACAAGATTCCAAAACCGTTCTCCACAATTCTACGAGCCCTGGAAAGCCTGTAATTAAAGATGCGTTCTGGATCAGCAAGGTGTCGCTTGGAGTAAGGCTTCATCATCCAAGTCCTGAGAGCAAACGCATCGTCCCCAACTAGGAAGTATGGCATGTCTGCATCATCACCTGGAAGTGGATCCAAGGTTGTGGAAATCCTATGGTTTCATCATCAATACAGGCCCTCAGTTCTGAGTGGTTGAACACATTGGCATCTCCTGCAGAACCCATGGCACCGACATCTACCCATAAGAACTTGTACTGTGCGTCTACCAGGGCCATCAAAATGATGGAGTGGAACTGTTTGTAATTATAATAGTTTGACCCTGCATGCTTCGGACACTTTATGGCGATATGCTTCCCATCTAGGGCTCCAAGGGTGTGGTGGAAATTCCATCTTCTGGAGAACGCTTCAGCTATTGGTCTCCATTCAGCTGGTGTCGCAGGGCATGCAATCACTTCATCCTTGTAGGCTAGAACTACTGGCCTCACATACTTCCGGCACAAAACACACTTACTTGTGGGCACACGGCACTCCTGAACGAGTACAATGAGGGAGTGGTAGGAGTCCCCACTTGCTAGATACCTTCAGGGTCAGGGCTAATTTAAGGCCTGGGTCAAGAGCTCTCCTGTAGAAAGTGTCCTGCCTCCAGATGCTGTCTCTCCACACGGTTCAGGATCTCAACAAACAGCTCAGGTTCCATTCTGAGGAAGTTCCGGAACGCGCTGGAACATCCTCCACACCCTCAGCTCTTCCAAGAAGGACGACTGTACTGAAGTTCTAGCCTTCTCCCAATCCAGGGTCTCACCCACCATGTTCTTCTACGTCTTCTTCTTTGGTGGACTCGACTATGTTCTTCTGCAACTCTAACCATGAGCATATTGTTAGCATTATGTTGGTGGTTGAGCTGGAGTTGCCAGTTCATCAGTTCTAGTCTGAGTCTTCTTTGGTTCATCAGGACATCCATCCTCATCATCTGGTTACCAAAGAGATATGCTGAAGCAAAATTTCGCGCACCCACCAACCCTATTTACTACAATGTGACAGATCGAGGGTGTCTCCTTAACACAAATCTGGGGTCAACAATCGTTATTTCTTCCGTTGGACCATCGGTATAGAGATTCGGACCTGCAATCTGTATGATTCGGGTTAAGATTGGCTTTCATCGGGTCTTATTCGGGCGTAAAAAATTAATAAGCGTGACTCTATCGGTGTGATATTCGTGTGCATTCGTGTAAATAAACGTGCTATTGACCGTATGTCTTCCTAGAGACGTCGGGTGTCTCTCGGTGGGTCTTTCGTGTGTTGAGGTTTGCCGATATAAAAGAACGTTAAAACACGATATAAACGCGCGGAAGATTTAACGGAATGTATAGCCCGATGTACTCTAGGGAAACTCCCGCACGACATTTGCGAGTGTGTTTAACGTTATATCTCGTCTCCGCTGTCTTTTTTCTCCCGATTAGTAAGTCGCGATGATAGCGCGATTCAGCCCATAAAAAACACCTGGTAGCCGATTTCTACCACGCAACTAGACCTCAAAAATTAACAACACATAGTTCGTTCTTTGCCGATGTTGTCGCCTCTGCGATGTGGTTGTGCCCGATCATTGAGGCATATTTCTATTACTTCCCGTTATCTTCACCGTTTCTTTCCTAGAACGATGTTCCCAGGGAAGAGTAACGGTGTTTTCCCGATGCAACCACACTTATATTTCCCGATGTTATAACGATAGCTGCTGATTTAGCCGTCGGGCCACCATCGAGGCCCACTATCGGGTAGGTGTAAATAATGCATTAGGGGTAAACTGAGACAGACCAGAGAAATCAATGGGGTAAAGTGAACCACTTACCTTTTCCACTTTAAAACTACCATAACACGTGTTTTAACGGTAAGAACTCCTGACAACCACACCGTGAGTGCATGCAACCCCTGATGCGGCTTACTCTTGTACCAGCCAATCAGAGTGAGAGTCTGGGGATAATTTAGAGTGATGGTAACCTCAGCGACGCAAAAGCAGAGCACAGGAAGTGGCGATGCAGATGATGTTCAGACAAACATTTCAAGTTTGAAGATTATTAATTATTCAATTGTGTGGGTTCAGGTAACCTGCCATGTACTCTATAATGCTGTTTTGCGTTAGGTCATGCTTTGTTCAGTTTAATGTTGTTATCAGTCGTTGATGCTTTATCATGCGTTATTGCGGGTGCATATTTAATCGATGCCGCCTTGCGGTTTTTATTATAAACATGGACATAATCTATGCTAGTTTAACAAATTTACATGGTTAACTATAACATGTGCTGTTTTAGCAGTTGGAATGTGATGGGATGTGTCAGTAATGTAGGAAGCAGTGTGTCACAAAATCAAATACAACATAATATATAATTCAACATTTTTAAACATTCAAATGATGGATAGAACCAGCTAGGTTAGAACACAGAACCAGCAAGAACAGCCTCTGACTCTGAACACAGGACTGATGATTTGATGATCATGATTTGATGATGAACACAGGACCTGGATGATTTGAACATAATACAAAAATATAACAAGGCCTACTCTACATCCCAGCCCCGAAGATTACAGGGAAAGGTGAAGAGTTGCTCTCTCCTTGTGGTTCCTCCAGGCCTATTAGGTTGAGGCAGCTTTCTTCACCACATCACCTTTAGGGACATGTGCCACATTCTTTATCTTTGATGGCAAATGTCGGTCTCTCTCCCTTTTTTGTGTCCCTGGATCCTTCTGAGGAATTGAGTGAGTATTTCCTCACCCTCAATTCTTCTCTCCACCATGCCCAACATATAACGGAGACTCCTATGTTTGGTTGCAAAGTTAACGATGACAAAGTCCACCACGGGACACAGATTGGTGTTGTTTCCGGGATCACTCCTCATCCTGTTTTATTATAAATTAGTGTCTTCATATTTTAAAACATTTTTTGTTTGTAATGTGTTTTTAATCTGAATTTCATGTTATTTCCTTACAGAAGCAGATGTAAAACACACAGACGGAGGACACACAGACTGAGAACACACAGATGGAGGACACGACCGACTTGCCTAACCAGACCCCTAGACCTCCCGCAAGAACCCCTGATGCGAGGCCCAGTAAGAGGAAGAGAGCTGCTGCTGACTTCCTTTGAAGAGAAGATCCTGGGGGCCATACAGGGCAAGCCTGATGATGAACATCAGCATTTTCTTGCCAGTATACTTCCCGTCCTGAGACGGCTTGATTCTAAAAAATCTGCTACGGCTAAAATAAAAATACAAGCCATTCTATTCGACCTAGAATTTTCCTAATAGTTAAAGCAGCTCCGAGTAACATTTAAATATCTTTTAAACAGCCTCATGTTTTCTCTCATAATCATAAATTACCTTTAACAGCAAACGAGACCATCAGTGCAAAGAAAGACGTTTTTATATATTTTTTATTACTGTGTTTGGTCCTCCAGGTGAGGGAAGGGGAGCGGGAGCCTTGTTTAAGACAGTTATTTGTCGTCATAATTGTCGTATAAAAATACTTTTGTTTATGTTATTATGTTATTGTGTGTTCAGGCTGTTAAAAATGTTACTTGTGTGACTCTAAATTGATTAAAAAAAAAATGTAAATTCTGTTGCCTATGGTTTGCTGTCCCTGTTATTATTTGTAGAATAAAATGTTTGTGCATTCAGGATTTTATCAAAACAATTCTCACACTCAAGCAGATGGCAAGGCGCTCCTCAAGGTGAAATTGGCCTTGCGGTAGTTTTGTGTCCTTCTTTTGGATGACAGGGGTAAGCCGGTTGCAGGAGGACAATCAAATTGTGATGGAGAAAGGCCTGAAATAGGTTCTCTTGAACCTGTCCTTCATGAGGCCTTCAATTGTTGAATTAACAACAATCTAAACTCTCCTTGTTCTCCCTCACTTTGAGAAGTGGATGCACCCATACTCGCCTCTTTTCTCTCTCTCCTTTTTCTTCCGTCTATTATAGATCAGAGCAAGACACAACAATGCTGTCTTATCTCTTCTTCATAGCTGATCTGAAAAGAATCTTAAGATTTCCCCCCCAAAAATGTGTTTTCTTTCCCTCCAAAATGTTGCAATTTGCTGTAAATAGTTAACTCTCTCTGACAGAACCATTTATTAATGTATAGCCTTATTTTAAACATAAATACACATTAAAAACCAACCAATTAAATGCATTTTGATCTTGATTTTATGTAGGTTATTAAACAAATATTGTACATGAAAATTACATTGTGGAATCAACCATTGAAGCCTGTCTTCTATTTTTCAGACGGAACCATATATTTATATCTAATTTTAGTCTACATCCACGCTTATATCCAGGGATTACAAATTTTAATAGTTACATGTATTAAAATGAAGATTCTGCACACTTTTGGGCGGGTTCTGCCTTCCATCGAAGCACCGCCCCGTCATTGACGCCGCGGACAGCAGCGGCAGCAGCCGCTTTTAAAAAAGCCGGGCTCACCGGTGGGTCCTCCGGCAAGGAGGCGGTTGAGAGGGCAGTTGCGAGGGCGGTTGCCGCGCGGCGGTGGAAAACGGCCTTTAGTCTCATTGTCTTTTTTCCTTCGATGGGTGTTAAATGAGAAGCAAATCAACAGACATAGGCTTATTTAGGAGAGGTGTTTACGCTTATTTCATTTAGGAACATTATTTTGAATCAGTAGCCCTACATAATAGTATCTTATATTTATATATATATATATATATATATCATTTAATATGGTTGTATGGAATAGGGGTTCAACTATAAAAAAATTATAAATCAACAGGACAAAGTGGACGCCGCTTGGTGCAGAGTAACATCTACAGGGTTTTATGTATATTCTATATATAATATGTGTTGAGATTAATGAGACCATAATTGTTCCTAATTAAAAATGTCACTTCATCAGTAAGCAAGACGATAAGACGGTCAACAATCAAACATTTATTTATTAATACTGTCACATTGGAACATTCAAACATATCAATAATATAACCTATTAACATAACAACATTGGAACATATCAACATAACAACAATGGATATCAACAATGGAACACAATTAGCCAATATCTAGCCAATGACTGTCATTATTTCAGGACAAACTGTGGAAGCCCTCTTCTAAGGAAAATAGCAATGAATAGGGTTAGGGAAACGATAGCTTCCTCTTTACCACTCGACGTTTCAGTGGGTGCCCCACTTCAGGTTCCTCTGAGTCGGATTCCTCCAGCTCCAGGGAGGCCATGTCCTCATCACTGGGAGGGTCTCGCTGTGAAGCGGGTGACATGGGTGTGGGAGGGTTCCCAGTGTTGAGGTCCTCATCACGGGGAGAGTCTCGCTGTGCAGCAGGTGTGGGGGGGGTCCCAGTGTTGAGGTCCTCCTCGCTAGTCGACTCTCGCTGTGAAATGGGTGACCTTGGTGTGGGCGGGGTCTCTGTGTCATAGCTATCATCATAGGATGGCTCTCGTTCCTCCACACTGCTGGAGTCCTCTTCCTCTCTGGTGTCAGCGTCCTCCAATAGCACCCTCATTCTTAGACCCCTCACCTGAAACAGTTCCGTCACATTCGGGACAGGGCAGTAAAACCGGTAGTCGCTGTCGCTACGGCAGTCGCTACGTCGTGGCACATTGAGCTTGCCACCCTGGTGCGCTCCTCTTGTGTCAGGTGTTTCTTTGCCTTGGAAGAGGACGTAAAAGTTGGTGTTAAATTTCAGAGAGCTTTGGTGTAAGTTATGTCCACTTTCACACTCAAGCCTTATGGTGGAGGATGCAATGCAAGGTTCCACACTTACCTGACTGCTGACACTGGATCGCACCATGTTGAAGTTGATGCTGCCCTTCATGCCAGCATCAACCCAAGCGCCAAGGAGCAGACGACTCAATTTTGAATGCTGCTGCCCATCGTGCCTGTGGATGAGGTAAGGCGAGTCCTTGTGGAGGCAGTTGGATATGTCCATCAGACGTCTCAGCCAACCGTACTCCTCCTCAAAGAGAGCCATCTGGGCATGCCCAAAGCTTCTTTGAGTTTTATGCTCCCCAACCTGAAAGACAAAATAAACATATGGTAGTCAAACACACACACACACACACACACACACACACACACACACACACACAACACACACACACACACACACACACACACACACACACACACACACACACACACACTTGAAAACAAGCATGAAAAACAACCATCTGACATGCAACTCACCCACACTACATATCTTCCTCCTTCGTGTTCTGCCTCCAGGACCTCCTTCTTCTTTAAAGAATTGAACACCACTGGCCGGTGTCCAGTTAGAATGGCCAGGTAGCCAGTAATGTAGCCCTGGACCAGGTCAAGGTCCAGCGATGTGGCCTTTTTTTCCAGTCGATCTAAAAAGAGAAAAAATAGAAACCCTAAATGGAGCACCATCTCTTCATGGTCCTTCAGAGGACTTCTCCTCATTTTCCCCTAGTATGTTTCCTTAATGCCTGCTATAAGGAAACGTACTGGGGAACATGGTATGTTTCCTTATTGCCTGCTATAAGTGAGCATGTAAAGCTCTATATAAACTGTAAACAGGGATTCAAGGCTATAAATAAGCTTGTGCCAGAACTTGAATTGAACTATATTGAAACCTAAACAAGGCAAACCAAAGGAGAATATACTTACTGAGCAATTTGGGGATCTTTCGCTTCGCCTTCTCTAAGAAGCGGTTTTCCTCCCCGGCACTCAGCATGTTCTCTGGACACACGAAATGATGAAAATCAAATACATATTTGTATTTCTGTAATAACAATAAGTCACATATGGAGGCTGACATCTTTAGACTGGCTCCAGTTCCTATTGAGTCCCAGTCCCACATTTCACTCCATATTGAACACACTTCCAATTTTTGACCTCCCTTCCTTTTGGAAGCGGGACAAACGAGGGTAGGGTTAAGGGAACCATGGGACCAAAGTAGTTTAGTGAGGCACACGCTTCAAAAACATTAAAAATTACCTTAAAAACTGAATTAACTTACGACTCTTCTTCTTCTTTATTGTTTGGTGGTGGCCCACCACGTCCCGCAGAATGTCGCTCTGGAGGGCTTTGATGATCTGTTGTATCTGCCCCACCTCCACCCCAGTGATTTTGCTTGTTGAGCGATGGAAGAGCTCCACATGCTTAATGAACCCCTTCACATTGCACATCATATTCTTAATGGTCGTCACTTGATAGTTTGCTCTTTTCAGCACAAGTGGCCACCTGCAGAAAGAACAGTTATAAACAGTTGTAAACAAACATTACTTAGCATTGTCTTTGAGAATATATATATTTTTAAATTTTAATCAATGGGGTGCTCCAAAGTAATGTAACTTACTCTTGCAACTTCTTCAGGTTAAAGAGGAACCTCATCCCCCTCTTGGCCGGTGCCCCCTTCTGCATGTATGTACAAAAACGTTGGGCATGGCTTCGCAGGGTCCTGGCATTTTCCTTGTCCTTTGTCCCCGTCTTGCACCCCAGGGAAGCCCGCTGGTACGTCAGCAGTGCATTTCCTGTATGGAAACATGTCCCAGTTAATGTTGACACCAGAATCCCTGTACTGCAGTCCAAGGGGGCCTTCCAAGAACACACACACTCTTTGCAATAAAATCAAAACAGATACTAGTAATTACCGAGAGCAGTCTTCTTCAGCATGGGCGATCTCTGGGTATGCTTGAATTTCTTTCCAGGGCTGGGGCTGGCAAGGGTGGCTGAAGAGGATCCCTCTGCTGTTCCGGTCCTGTTATACAGCTGCAGGGACACCGTGGCCTGCAGCTGACTAACTGATAAGTCCAGCCCTTCCACTCTCTTCTCCAGTGCACTGCATGACATGCAGGAGGAGACTGGATGGATTGGCATGGGGGCAGGTGTGGATGGGGAGGAAGCCAGGCATCCAGTGGCAACTGGTCCTGGAGAAGGTGGGGGAGTGGCCAATGGAGAGCGCTTGGGGGTTGAGCGGCGTTGGTAGCAGGCCAACGGAGAATGGTCCGTCTGGGTCGACCATGGAGAAGGAGGTGCGGGAAAAGAACATGTCTTGGGGGTTGACTGGGATTGGGGGGAAAGCGTCGCGGGAGAGGGATACTGGAGTTCAGTTGGGGTGGCTGGATCAACTGAAGGCCCAGGTTGGACTTCTGCCTCCTCCTCAATTGCTGAAGCCAGTTGGTTCTGTGGGTCATTGATGTAGCAATACATTTAGTGGAGGTCGCCTGATAGGTATTTGAATTTTCACGGGTATCATATACAATGCGCTCAGGACATAACGAGTGATTAATGCAGAATAAATTCTAAAAAAATTCTACATCACCACTGACTTTTAAATTCAACCTGGACACCATGGGGAAAGTTGGGCTTGTGGCCCTCAGCTCCCCAAGCTTCACCACAACAAGCTGCTGCTTGGAGAGTAGCATCTGCTCTTCGACCTCCTGCAAGGTAATGAATACAAGTATTGAATCAATTGTAATGCAATTATAAACACAATGCAGAGACAGTTGCAAATGTAATCCAATTCTTCCCATGAACGACATATCCGACAGTCGGCCTTTTTGACCCAACAGAAAAAAATTCCCTGTTTAGTTTCACTTCCAGATTGGGTGCTGTACTCTTTTTGGAAGGCCTCTCTTGACCGACTGACCTTTGGGAAGCGTTCAACGGTTCCGCTCTGCCATCTCAAGAGGCTGAAGCTCCAAACTTTTAGCCAAAAGAGAAGGTTGTTGGTGCTACAACATACCTCGAGCTCGGACAGAAACACCTTTTCCTTGGCTTTTTAGAGAGGGTGAAAGGTGCTTCCAAAAGGCAATTCTAAGTGAATGGGGAAAACCCTAACCTACTAAGTTTGTGACCTTTCCAGATAGCGAGTGGTTCCAAAACGCATACACGCGTCCCAATTCTTCCCATGAACGACATATCCGACAGTCTGCCTTTTTGACCCAACAGAAAAAAAAATCCCTGTTTAGTATCACTTCCAGATTGGGTACTGTACTCTTTTTGGAAGGCCTCAACAGACATAGCAAATCAACACACATAGGCTTATGTTAAAGAGTTTAACATAAGCTTATGTTTTACACTGATGTGTTTACACTAATTTCATTTCAGAAAATTACTTTGAATCAGTATCCCAACATATAGTATCTCATATCGTATATATACATCATTCAATATGGTTGCATGGAAGAGGGCGTTCAACGAATTGAGTTAACTCACATCTGGAGGAAGTTGGTGGAGGTCCACCAGGTGTTTGTCCAGTCGGCACAAGCCCACCTTGTCGCAAACTGCAGTTTAATTGGCCTGTAACACTAAAATGAACATGAACAGCTTCCATCAAGGCCTTGGCTGGGGATAGGGTTAGGAATAATTACATCTGAAACTAGAGAATGTATTTCTTGCAGACAATGCAGTGAGTGCTGTAGTGGAAAGTAAGGTTAAATAAATAAAAAGAAAGATAGAAAGAAAAACAATTGTTGAGCACTGCTTGCAACACCCAACTATGACTTTGACTCACCGCCCACTGGACCAGTTGAGGAGCAGGGTTTTTTCCTGAACGTTGCTCACTTTATGAACTCCGATTAGGTGTTGGCTCAGGTGGGAAATGAATTTCCGGCAAATCTCTGAAGTCACTTTTTTTTCTCGATGACTGAGGAGATGGACAGATGATGGACAACAATAAAATAGAAGTAAACATTCAAACAAATTACAAATGCTTCTCAATATGTAGTGAAGATGGTATTCCTATGGGAAGCCGACAGAAGAGCACTTACCATCATGATGGTCCGCTGGGGTTAATAACATTGTTGTGCAGCTCCCACTTTTATAATAATAATAATACATTTATTTTATATTGCGCCTTTCAGGGCATTCAAGGTCGCCTAACAATCAGAAAACAATGCAAAAACACAATTAAAAACAAGTTTAAAAAGGACAGAGCTTGCAGCAGATTTTCAGTCCATTGGTGAGTATGCCTGTCTAAATAAATGAGTTTTAAGGTGGGATTTGAAGGTGAGAAGTGATTCCATATTTCTGATATCCGGGGGAAGGCTGTTCCAGAGGCGTGGGGCGGAGCGGCTGAAAGCTTGAGCCCCCATGGTGGACAGACGAGCAGGGGGGACTTAAAGGTTGATGGAGGAGGCGGATCTAAGTGACCGGGTGGGAGTGTTGATTTGGATGAGGTCAGACAGATATGGGGGGGGCGAGGTTGTGTATGGCATTGAATGTATTGAGGAGGATCTTGTATTCAAGACGGTGTTTGATAGGGAGCCAATGAAGTTGGTGCAGGATGGGGGTGATGTGACAGATGGCAGGGGTTTTGGTGATGATACGTGCAGCAGCGTTTTGGACCAGCTGGAGTTTATGGAGGAGTTTGTGGGGGAGACCAAACAGAAGGGAGTTGCAATAATCCAGGCGTGAGAGTGACCAGGAGAGTGGACCAGGATAGCGGTGTCTGTTTGGGAGTGGTGACGGGCGGAGGCGGTTGATGTTCCGAAGGTGAAAGTAGGCGACGATGAGTTGTTGATATGGGTATGGAATGATAGGTGTGTCGAGACGAGTATAGCAGTGTGTTATATGCTGCTATACGAGTGAATGAGACGACACCCAGACTCTTTGACTGAGGTGAGGGGGAAACTGAGGAGTTGTCAATGGAGAGGGTGAGATTGGTTGCTTGGTGGGTGTGATTTTGAGCCAATGAGGGCTATCTCTCTGTTTTGTTTGCTGTTTAAGTTTGAGAAAATAGGAGAACCAGGGAATTTGATTTTCCTGTAGGCAGGCACAGAGGGAGGGGGGTGGGAGGGCGGATGAAGGTTTGGAGGAGACATAGAGCTGGGTGTCATCCACGTAGCAGTGAAAATTAATGTTGTGTTTACGGAATATTTGACCAAGTGGGAGGAGATAGATGATGAATAGGATGGGGCCAAGGACAGAGCCCAAGGGAACACCGGAGGAGAGGGGGAAGGTATGGGATGAGAATGATTTTAACTGAATGAATTGAGTGCGGCCGAAGAGATAGGAATGGAACCAGTCTAGGGGAGTGTCGGATATGCCAATGGAGGCTAGTCGGTCGAGGAGGATGGAGTGGGAAATGGTGTCAAAGGCTGCTGTCAGATCAAGGAGGATGAGGATGGATAAATGTCCAGAGTCAGCTGCCATCAGGAGGTCGTTAGTAATTTTTATGAGTGCTGTTTCTGTGCTGTGACGGGGGCGGAAACCGGATTGAAACTGTTCATAGAGGTTATTGTTGGAGAGGTGGGCCTGAATCTGTGATGCGACGACTTTTTCCAGAATTTTTGAGATGAATGGCAGGTTTGAGATGGGGCGGAGGTTATTGAAAATGTTGGGGTCTGAACCAGGTTTCTTCAGTAGCGGTGTAACAGCAGCAGATTTGAACTGGGATGGGACGGAACCAGAGGTGAGAGAGGAATGAATAATGGCTGTTATCAGGGGGAGTAGGGAGGGAAGGGGGCTTATAACCGGGGGAGGCAGGGGTCAAGTTGGCAGGTAGATGGTTTGGTAAGTCGGATGATTCTGTTTAAGTCAGTCGCTGAGGGGAGTTGAAAGCAGGAGAGAGGTACGGAGAGGGGGGGGATTGGGAACAAAGGGGGGCGGATGACTAGACGTGTGAGGGGTCAGTCGCTGGTGGATATTTTGGAGTCAAAAAATGCCATTATGGAGTTACAGTGGTCAGTGGAGTAGAAGTGTGGTGGAAGGGAATCAGGGGGGCGGAGAAAGTTGTTGACCACTGAGAACAGGGCCCTGGTATTGCCAGCACTAGAACTGATGATGTCTGCAAAGTATTGGGATTTGGTAGATGAAATGGCATCTTTATATGGAGGATGTGAGCATGGTGCATTTGTTTATGTATAGTGAGTCCAGTGCTATTGAAAAGACGCTCCAGCTGACAACCTTTGGCCTTTAGCTGGCGCAGATGGGGGGAGAACCAGGGGGCAGAGTGGGGGAATGAGACAGACCGGGGGCAAGTGAGTTGAGCAGAGATTTGAGACCAAGATTGTACAACTCAACCAACTGATCCGGGGTGTATGGGGGGGTGATAGTGGAGAGATTTTCAATGCCAGTTGTGAGGTCGGCTAGGTTGATATTTTTTATGTTACGGAAGG
>OLKM01005515.1:0-16898 GCA_900291075.1 Melanogrammus aeglefinus | reverse complement strand
GCGCAACCACCCAAAACATTCCAGTTGTGTCCATCGAGTTTACCTTCTCTGATTGGAGCAGACCACAAAGTTCATCCAGCCGAGTCCTCTCAGAAATATTCTCGGAAGGAGGACGCTCCCGAAGGTACTTCAAACATCCCTGAGAGCTACAGTTTCATTAACACATTCAAGTTTCTTACACACACCACACACCACACAGCACACACACCACACACACACACACACCCACACACACACACACACAGTTAGATTTATCCAATTATCTTTTCCGTTTGAATATTAAATGCTTACTTTTTCATTGCGGTTTAGGCACATGAGATAAGGGATAATGCTATTGAATAAGGATGTTCACAACACATCCCGGGGTTATTTGGCCCTTTTGGCTCGCTTTGAGGCAGTGAAACTTCTTCTCCAGCTACAGGCGGTGCGATTTGTTACATTTGTCAATTTTCTTTATGAGAGAGAGAACCTGTTCTTCAATAGCCTGCACACACAGCAACAAGATGTGCAGGAAAAAACGAGAGTAAGAGAAAGAGTAAGGATGGTATTTTTGTCTTTATCCTTTCTCATGTGCATTGTAGCACTTTGAGGTCTTTGAGTTGATGTAAAGTGTGTTATAAATAACATTTATTATTATTATTATTATTATTATTATTATTATTATTATTATGTGAGATGTGGGTTATTTTCAAGATAGCAGATCACAGAAACAGAAAGACAGATTCACCCTCAAGATAGGATGCTACACTGAGTTACCTAGCCTAGCCCAGGTTTACTTAGTGCATTCTAGGCTAGCCTAGTCTCTCCCAGTTTGCCTATAGCCTAGTTTGGCCAAGTTTATCCCAGCTTGGTCTAGCAGAGCTTAGCTCATCTTAGCATAGCCCAGTTTAGTGAAGTCTGTCCGTTTATCCTGTTTATCAACACAGGGACTCTCGTCCGATTACTGACTTGTGGGTCCGTTTTGATTCATCACCTGGATCTCAGAGCCGTTGTTCGAGGCCATAAACACGTGGAAGATTGATATCTTTTTTTGGCTTTGTCCGCTCCTTGTAAATCAGCACAACGCGTGGTGCTTCACCTGCAGACTGCTCGGAAATGATGAGACCCACTGAAAGGAAAGCGAGGACACGGGCCATTTCACATGGCTGCCGTGAGTTCCACCTGTCAGGCTCTAATTTGATTGGTTCCTCACGTGGCAGAACACTGAAGCTCAGTCTCCTGCGCGCGGTTCTGTGGAGAGTTACATCACCATATACACGAGCCCGTGTGGGAAATGATAAAGGCCAGTATGTACATAGAATCAAAAGTCTGGAGAAATTCGATGTGAAGAGTAAAACAATAAATCATATTTACAAGTGGTTCTTAGAGATGATTTTTCTAATCAGATTGCATTTTAAAAAATAGCAGGGGATCTTGCAAATGTTGAAAATAGGGGGAAGTAGACTGGGGAGCCTGAGATGGACGCCTTCCCAAAATTCCATGGATAGTAAATAAATATAGAAAGATGTCATTACTTGTCGATTTTATATTTTTTCTCCCCTAAGAGCATGAGAACATTTCCACCTGACGAGTTGTATATTTTGAACAGCGTGTTTGCGTCTCCGATGGACGCGGGATGCATGACCATGTAATTTCAAAGTCAAATGGCTCCGTTTTATGGCCATAATATGCACTGAGTCGTCAGTACATTTCGACAAAGAAAACTTAAAATACAATGAATTAACGCGTTACGTGTTTAGTTTCGCATGTGTTTAAACAAGTATGGGGTGCACACACCCGCATTCATTCCTATTTTTAACACTCCACCTGTGGTAAAAACGATGTTTTTCTCCGATCCAATACTCATCAATCCTAAAAGTTGTATAATTTACCTAAAAACAAGATTTGTTGGGAAGGGCTGGGATATAGCCTACTTTTGGCATCAGTTTATTTTTGTTATTATTATATTTAAACGCATGGCATAGGCCTATGGAAAAAATAAATGTTTCAACATCCACCTCATATTCATAATATTTCAATAGGAAATCGTTTTGCATGTTTGTGCTGGTGTATAGGCCTATGGTGTGCACGCTTATGTTGCAGTTCCGATTTGCAGTGGTCGTCCAAAATAGCGACACCAAACTGCGGCTTTCGCTAGTTGCACTTAGACCAGGTATTTTGTCGGTCAGTTGCGCAATTACTTTATCGACCTGTAGTAGCACCAGGTATCATTTGTTGCCTGAACACGCCTCTGCTTTTCGCGCGACACGCCTTCTCGGGTGGCAGGTTTAGTGGCGCACAGGTTTGCTGCGGGGGGTGAAATCTGCTTTGCGCTGGGTGCAAACTAGCAACGATGCATGCGTCGGTGTAGAAAGTCAATTGCGCTGGGTTGCAAAATACGGCCCTAATTCAGCTTATGAATCCCCCTACCCAACAGTCACAGTGCGTTCTTACCAGCAAGGCACAGAGAGTGGGGGAAATGGATAAACTTGAGCACAGATGGATCCTTGTTGACCACGTCCACATTCCAAAATCGATCGAGCAGGTCTCGCAGGAGTCTTTTGAGGAACTCAGAGAATTTGAACCAGGAACAGTGACGAGTAGCGGACCAGAGCCTGCTCCGACACTTCAAACACCAGACCTGTGATCGAACACTCATAGGTCCCTTTGCCTTTCAGCTGTAGCCTAACACACACACGCACACACGCACACGCACACACATTAAAACAGTCTGTTGATGGTTATCAATATATTATTCTGATAACCCCATGGGACTGATGTCAGGACTGAATGTCACTCACTGGAAGCCCCACTTAGAAATCTTGCTTGGGGTAATCTTCTCATACGCAGAACTCTGTAAAAAGAAAGAGCAGAAGCACAAACAACAATAGGATCAATACAAATTTTGTTTTAACTTCATGGTAGTTTTTTTCTATGTTATGTAAAATGTAAAGGTATGTATTTTGATTGAATTCACCTGCTGAGCTGCAAGGTACATTTTTCACAATGTGTCTTGAAGTGTCATCTCCTCTGTCAGGATAAATATTAACTGTCAGTATTCAAAACGACAGCATGTCCAGTGTAAGAAGTAATGTGTACATTAAGGCCCTCCAATAACAGTCGGCCTCATGACCTGGCCAGGCAGCATGCTGCTCACCTTCATCAACCTCAGCACCGGCAACTGGAAGACAAAACAGAAGGGAGGGTGATATGGAGGAATGGTACGTCTGCAACCAGACACAATTCTGCAGTTAGCAGTGATAAGTTTTGTACAGAAGCATCCCTATGAACTTTATAGACACACACACAACTTAATGAAGTACTTCTGTTCAGATCACCTAGTCATCGAGACTCAACGCTCAATCGAAGAGTGTGACTGCTCACCCTTATTATCTTCATCTATCTCAGCACTGGAGTCTGGCAAAAAGACAAAACATGAAGGGAGGGTGAGAGGGAAGGCAGGTAGGGGGAAGCCTGGAGGTATGTAGCGTGAGAAAAGAACCAGAAGAACCAGAACTCTTACCAGAATCAGAATCAGAATCAGAAGCGACCTTCTCTTCGAACCAGCGCACACTGGGCAACATCAGCGCTGTGGCTTTTGTGAGAAAGAGAGAGAAAGAGAAAGAGAGGTCAGGTTTTGTCATGCACTGCACAGCATTCCCTGTATTTGGTCATTGAGTGTGTGTGTGTGTGTGTGTGTGTAGGAAATGTTATACTCCAATAAACGATTGTTAACATGCATACATTTAACATTCTTTCTCTAGTCTGGTGCTGTATCTACTTAATAGACATGTTACGTACATTTTTACTCAGAAAAATACTGAAATGAACAGCTGAGTTCCTTTGGTTGTCTACTAATAAACATCATTTTTTCAGTGTAATTTTTTCAAAATTCAATTCAATACAAATAACCCAACTGGACTCAACATGACCACAACCACCATCAACTCCCATTTGGCCTGGCTATAAAGGCACTTTTTTAATCTATCAATCACAACATCTTTCAATTTATCTTCTTTTGCAGACAAATATTTGCAGACAATAATTTATTTCAAGTAGGCCTATAGTAGTAGAAGGTTCTACAACAGGGTAGGGGTACATCCCTTCCTACTTCAGACCACCTCTGTTGTGCAGAACAATATGCAGGAAACGCGAGTCCACTCGATGCAGAACGCAGCCAGAATAGTAGACTTATATCCCAATAGGCCTATGTTTATTAATTATACATTGTATTATAAATAGACCTATATACAACAAACCCCTGCATAGTGTTGTGGAATTGGACAAGTCACGAAACAGTTCAGTGTGAAAGTGAGTGAACTCCTGGTTCCACAGACAGGAGATAAACATGAACTACAGGAGTCACACCAGGAGTCTACAGAACACAGGGACACTGGATCTGAACTCAGCCCACATTTAGTAATGTTACAATAGTACGGACCGACCACTACAGTAGCCCCTAGGCCCTCCAACTAAACCCTGAACACACCACACCGATCGATCGCATTACTTCTAAAAAACGATGCGCATATCACGTCATAAAGTAGCCTTATAAAAGGTAGGCTACACCACCATGTTACAAAGTCTAAAGGGAGTTGGAGATAAACTCTGCTTACCTTCCATGGTTTCCAGTAAACCTCCTAGGCTATGCCTACGTCACGTGACTACTTCAGATGCGATATCTACTTTCGTTTTCAGCGCTACTTCCGCCGTGTTTCAGGCTTTCCATCAGTAACGGTTTCTTTTCCATGACGTGATTTGTGCACAACGGGTTCACATTAAAGGGGTGATACAATACAACTATAGGTAAGAGATATAACCTTCTACGCCTGACAATGCAACCCCCAATTTGAGGGCAAGAGAAACCCGTTTACTTCAAGGCAGGTCCGCTGCTGGCCGTTTCGGTTCCCTACGCGAGCGCGGGGGGGGGGGGGGGGGGGGGGAGCCTCTTTTTATATATTAGGTAAGAACATCTAATTTGCCGAAATACAATTACAATACAATACAATTAAGAAAAAACAACGGTGGGCCTCTTCATAACTAATTACATTTTTTTAAATTCAATAATTTAATCTTTATTTATTTATTTTACAAACCTTAATTTTTGGTGGCCCCCCCCCACCCCAGGCACTTGGTGCCCTACGCACTCTGCGTACTCTGCGTATAGGGAGCGGCGGGCCTGCTTCAAGGGCTCTCAAGTCTCACGTGAGACACACGCAATTCAGATGCGCGCTCGCACGCCACGCCTCGTATTTCTCACAAAATGACCAGGAAAGCGCCCACCCCGGGCCGCTATTTAAAAGTGGAACAGGTAGGAATCAAATGGGTTTCCCGTACGTTATGGCGAGTGGATAGTGCCACGGTTCCCCTATGGCGAGTGGATAGTGCCAAATCAAGGATTACCAGGAGAAGGAGAAGGAGCAACCTCCCCTCCCGTCGCCGTCTGAACGTGTGGATTTTTGAATGGGAGTGGATGGGACAGCAGATCAGAGACAGGCGTCGACGTCACAGTAGAGGTGGTTCGGTCGCGAACTGATTCGTTCGAACGAACGAATCGTTAGAACGAACGACCCGAACTGGTTCTTCTCTCTCGTTCGCGTCGGTCGTCTCGTTCGCGTCGGTCGTCTCGTTTATGGCGAGTGGATAGTATGGCGAGTGGATACTGCCACGGTTCACCAGCCTAAGGAGACTGTCGTGTGGAATTGACGTCTCACCTACGTGTGGATAAGTACGTCGCCTCACCTACGCCCGCCTCACCTACGCCGTCGTGACTCTAATGTACTGCGATCTTTAAATTATTTTCATTTTCTTTCACACAGACATTAAGTTGAGTTTATTGTTTTGTTTTTTTCCCCTACAAACACCCCTATAGGCTATATGTATATAGGGAACAGTGGCGGCTGGTGACTGAAAAAATGGCGGCTGGTGACTGAAAAAATTGGAGCGGACAGGAGGAAGACCAGTCCACGGCGTCATGTTATTTTATACTACTTATCCCTACTTTCTTATATCCAATGAAAATTAAACAGTAAAACAATGTCTTACAAGATTTCTTAAAAACAACATAATTATTCAATCCTACTGTTTTCAGATTAACACAGGCCTAATGAAAAAGACAGAGCATTTATAATGTGATGTGGGATTGTTAGCCTACATTACTAACTCAACAACAGTAGGCTACGTTTGCAAGCACCTCATACACTAAAAACATTATACCCACATGAAAAATTAAGTGCATTGTTGCCAGTTGTTGGATATTCACAAATTGTACAAATTGATGGCTAGTCATACACAAGGATGAAAAATATATTACCTTGTGGTGTCAATTTATGCTTAGCTTTATTGATTAACTTTACTGTTTCCATTTTAGGCCCTAAATGAAAAATGTTCGTCTTGGAAAATGTCTTCATTGCTGAGTAAACAAACTGAAGACACGCGCGTAAATGGGGCGACGTGGGTTTCACACGTCCAAGTCCAGACGTCCAGAGCAGGCGTAAATGGGGCGACGTGGGTTTCACACGTCCTAGTCCAGACGTCCAGAGCAGGCGTAAATTTGTTGGTAATTCTTACATACGCCGCCGTCACGTCACCGCCCTTCACACGTTCCTTCAGTGAACGTGCTGTGACGTCGACGCCTGCCTCTGATTTGCTGCCCCGTCCACTCCCATTCAAAAATCCACACGTTCAGACGGCGACGGGAGGGGAGGTTGCTCCTTCTCCTTCTCCTGGTAATCCTAGATTTGGCACGATCCACTCGCCATAGGATAGTGCCACGGTTCCCCAGCCTAAGGAGACTGTCGTGTGGAATTGACGTCTCACCTACGTGTGGATAAGTACGTCGCCTCACCTACGCCCGCCTCACCTACGCCGTCGTGACTCTAATGTACTGCGATCTTAAATTATTTTCATTTTCTTTCACACAGACATTAAGTTGAGTTTATTGTTTTGTTTTTTTCCCCTACAAACACCCCTATAGGCAGTACTCGAGTTGTAAAAAAAAATCAGGGGGGATGGTGGATTGGATTTAACATTTTAAAAAATGTGTGCTGATTCTCCCCTACAGTATATCATAGAACAGTGGTTCCCAAACGTATTCTGCAGTAGGCCTACTCTTTTTTTATAGAAAAAAAAAAGTTTTTACCCCCCCAACATAACCACACTCTCAAACACATCCTTTGCTTGCAGTCCTATAGAATTTATTTAAAACATTGTCTGTAAGAATTCATAAAGAACAACAACTTCAGGGTGTGACATGTTATTGAAAAAACTAAATACACAGAACTGGCAAGTTCACAAACTCCCTGAGAATTAACAACAAGTTCATAAACTTTTTCTCTGCAAGAATAACACGATAATATAATTTTTGGATCAACAACAATACATAGGGCAAAGATAACTAAACTATCCTGACCTGGCTGAGGTGACTTAAGGTGGAGCAGCCATATAAAGACTAAATTAATAACTATATCTAATTTAAAATTATCTAACCAGTCACCTAACATGAGAATGTGTTTTGAAAGCTTTGAAACACATCTTGATTGCTGTTAATTTTTAAAGTAAAAATTCTATTTCACAGTACAACTAAAGAACATAGAGGAAAATCACTCAAAATTGATCACTATACCACATTTCATGGGTCTAGCATAAATTGAGGAAAAATGTATTTGTGTTTTTGGTGTCTGACGGTGTTGACACAAAATAAAGGAATGGCAAGGTAAAGAGTCCATTTTGATAAAAATGACAAAAGCTGGGAGGTTGTCAAAGCTTAGCTCAGTAGCTTAGTATGTGTTGGAAACATACATGTAATTTAATTTGCCTAAACATAGGACTTGTATTTTTTCAACATTGCACCCTGTTTTGTCCCACTTCTCAAGAATCACTGATATTCATCCACACCCCCTGTCATAACTCCGAGCGCCCCTCAGTTTTGAAAACTACTCTCATAGAAGCTTCCAAAGAGTTTCGTAGTCGTTTTTTCTAATGTGCATATTCCGGGCTCTTGCTTTCTGATCGTTTGCTAAGCAATGCCTTTGAAGCCAAGACTTGACGTACTGGTCTGGTTTGAACATTTGGAGTGGAGGGCCAACACACTTTATAAAAAGCAAGGCTGACATGCTCTGAACCTCTAGGGTGCTTCTCGTTGTTGTTAAAATGTTCATCTGACTAAACCCACGCTCACACTCAGCTGTGGAGACAACAAGTGTGTTCACTGCCTGAAGGAGGGGTTTTAGCTCTTCCGGTGCTGGTGGATTCAAATCATCTACAGTTTGGAGTCTAACCACATCAATATACTCCCTCATACCTCTCTGAATTTGTCTGCCATCAAGATGGAAAAGGGAGCAGAGTTCTTGTATTTCTTTTTCGGCATAACGAACACCACACACAACTGGCCAGTTGGATGGCTGCAGTACTTTGATGTTTTTAAGGAAGCTCTGATACTCTTCTTTGCTTTTTTGTTTTCCAGGAAGGCATCCCATTCTTCTTTCGATATTTACAGCCAAAGCATGGAAAAACTGCTGGTGGTTAATCTCTCTGCTGTGCCGCAAATTATCTGTCAGGGGCACTCCCTTGAAATGCTTCAAACCGATTGCAGTCTGAGCCTTCTGCCCTTGGTCCAGGCTGCTCTGCCATTGACTTTAACACACGGACCTGCCGACTAAGACTTGCTTCAGCCTTGGGGAGCGTAATGTTTCGGTCTTGTAGAGAGAGAGAGAACTCGGACAACTCTTCTAAAGCATCATACATGACTCCAAGATTCTGCACAAAGGTTGCATTTGAAAGGCGATTTATTAAACCACTGAACACGCATCTCTCTGTTGAACTTCTTTTAGGATCAACTGAGGCATTAGAGAAGTGCTTGTGGAGAGCAGGGTACTGCTGCCATACAGCTTTAATGGTCCTGTAACTGGATGCCACCCATCTAGTGCTGAGAATTCTCCCTATGTTCAGACACTGTAATGCAAGTTCCTGACAACATTCAGTGAGCTCACGGCGGTTTTTGGCCGATGCATGATAGAGACTGTACACTTTGTCAAAGAAAAACTGGAAGTCATTCACCCTGCAACTTCTTCAACAGCATCTCCAACACTCAACTCAAGACGGTGGTTCATGCAGTGCCACACCAGCACGTTGGGAAACGTTTCTACAATTTTGGTTGCAACACCCGATTTACTTCCAAGCATGACAGAGGCTCCGTCTGATGCAAAGCAAACAAAGCGCTCCCTCATAATAGCTTCCGAGAAGCCATGATGTGACAGGTTATGCATTAGAACCTGGTAAATTTCACCTGCATTGGTAGCAGAAAGCTCAACTAGGTCGAGGAAGAATGTGAGTGGCTGTTCACTCATGCCAAGGCTTGCTCTGATATAAATGATTAAAACTGATTTTTTGCTGTCAGTTGTTGCCTCATCTATCATTACAGAAAATTTGGTTCCGCTTTGAAGGACCTTTCCGACCACTCTGTTTCTCATTTCATTGGCTATATGCTTGCTTATGGTTGCGCAGGAATGGTCCGAATGTAGGGTTCTTCCCATGTCTAGTCCATTTAGGACTTGCAGATCAATATCTGTTGGAAGATCTGTGAAAGGCCTTGCAGATTTCACAATCTTATACACAGTACGAAACACCCTATCGGTACTTAGGAAGTGATCTCTTTGCATGTCTGATGTCAATTTTTCCAGTGTATTTTCTTTTGCCTTTTCCAAGCATTTATTCGCTGCTTGGTGATAATCTGAAGTCCTATGCTTGTGGATCTTCTTGCGAAGAGACTGCTGCTGTGCTGCTCGGTTTGCACCGTAAGCTGTAACTTTTACTTTGGCCCACTCATCAGCAATATGCATCTGGCTCCCACCAGCACTTGACACAAGTACTTTATTTTTCTGGCAAGTTAGGCATCCAAGTTTTTTGCTTTGGCATATCAGCCATGGATATTGCTTTTGTTTCTCCCTGAACATGTTAGATGTCCAGCATTCAGGGATATCTTGTTCATCATCTCCCTTGTAACTTGGGCCATCAGAATCCTCAGCACTATCTTGCCCTGCTTCTGCCTCCTTCTCTCTTCTTTTTTCTACCACAAAAACATAAAATCTATGTTAGGGTCAGCCCCCCCTTGGTAGGATCAGCTCATTTCCCCCTCTTCCAAAATGAAAGGTGCCTATTTAGAATGAACAAACCTGTTCCTCTTCCAGCTCTAGGCTGCACTGTTCTCTGTCCCGCTTCCTCAGAACTATCTTGCCCTGCTTCAGCCCCTGCTTCTTTCTCCTTATCTCTTCTTTTTCCTTCCACAAAAAACATAAAATCTATGTTACGTTCAACCACTGGACAAAAACACCACACAATAAACAGAGTTCTGAGCCGACATTTCTCACTAAACACAAGACTCTCTTCACTCTTGCCGAGGTGACAACACACAACTCTCCTCCTTCCTTATAGCTGGAAGCTCAAACATGCACGTCGCACCAGGAAATGGTCATGTACTTAGACAAGAAATGCAAAAACTGCAATCTGACAGGCCGTTGAGTTTATTTCTGCTTTGTGATTGGCTGTTAGGTAAATCGATATCAGTTATGTTTTTTGTTTTTTTTCCATATTGAGCATTTATGTCAAAGGCTTATAGTTGTAATTGACAGGGGTTTTATCGCAATTAATAATCGTAATTTAATTATTGCCCAGCCCTAGTCAGCCCTCCTTGTTAGGATCAGCTACATTTCCCCCTCTTCCAAAAAGAAAAGCGTCTATTTTAGAATGATCAAACCTGTTCCTCCAGCTCTATGCTGCACTTCTCTCCGTCCTCCTTCCTCAGCACCATCTTGCCCTGCTTCTGCCTCATCTCTTCTTTTTTCTACCACACAAACATAAAATCTATGTGTTAGGGTCAGCCGCCCTTGTTAGGATCAGCTACATTTCCCCCTCTTCCAAAAAGAAAGGTGTATTTAGAATGATCAAACCTGTTCCTCCAGCTCTAGGCTCCTCTAATCTCCCTCCAGCATTCTCACCATGGTTATCCTCTATAAAGAAAACAATGGCATTATGGTTTTGTGAGAATGAGCAGACAGTAAAGTAGCCTACTGTCAAGTTAGGCTTTTTTGGACACAATAAGAGGGCATTCAATTAGCCCATATTCAATAAGAGAAATGTTTACTCTTCCACTAAAACGTTTTGTTAGCCTTTAATTTCATGCAAGGAAAAGTAATGGCTACTAATGGCACTTGCCATTTATATGTTGTAGAATGTTTGGTGAACGATGATAGATAGCGCGATAATAATAATAATAATCTAATTAGGTTGATGTCATGTGTGCTGCTTAAGCGGCCGCTGTAAAGTCCTGTGGGACTGACGTTGGCTAGCTAGCTGGTTAGTTAACAAGAAGAAAAACAAGCTCCAAACTAACATCTTTAAATTTGTTTTTATCGCCTGTCATATCACAAATATTCCTGACACTTGACTCACCTTCAGTAATACTTTTTGCCTTCTTAAAGCCGAAGTCCCTCAGGTCAAGCTGTCCTTGTCGCTTGGCCATGATGCTAAACGCGACCGGCATCAGAACCTGCGCTGCTATGACTTCAGTGAAGTTAGTTTTAAGTTGGGTAGGTATTCCATTCGACGAACAGTCGCTTCGGAGCGAATGTCTGTCGAATATCCACCTTAAAACTAACTTCACCCCGGTGCTGCTATTTCACTGACTGACGTTACGCAAATTTTAAAACAAATCATCATGTGCGCTTTCCCCTCGTCCACAGTAGTTTGGCGTCAATATTCGCAAAAAGTAAATGTTGAAATTGTGGTAATATTTCCACATACATTGACAAAATAACAGGGGATGGGGAGGGGGGATGGACGTTTTAGAAGGGGGATGGTTTTGACCATATTTATTTCCAAGGGGGACGCCATCCCCCCCCATCCCCCCTCAACTCGAGTACTGCCTATAGGCTATATGTATATAGGGAACAGTGGCGGCTGGTGACTGAAAAAATGGCGGCTGGTGACTGAAAAAATTGGAGAGGACAGGAGGAAGACCAGTCCACGGCGTCATGTTATTTTATACTACTTATCCCTACTTTCTTATATTCAATGAAAATTAAACAGTAAAACAATGTCTTACAAGATTTCTTAAAAACAACATAATTTTTATTCAATCCTACTGTTTTCAGATTAACACAGGCCTAATGAAAAAGACAGAGCATTTATAATGGATGTGGGATTGTTAGCCTACATTACTAACTCAAACAACAGTAGGCTACGTTTGCAAGCACTTCAATACACTAAAAACATTATACCCACATGAAAAAATTAAGTGCATTGTTGCCAGTTGTTGGATATTCACAAATTGTACAAATTGATGGCTAGTCATACACAGGATGAAAAATATTTACTTGTGGTCAATTATGCTTAGCTTTATTGATTAACTTTTACTGTTTCATTTTAGGCCCTAAATGAAAAATGTTCGTCTTGGAAAATGTCTTCTTCATTTGCTGAGTAAACAAACTGAAGACAGGACACGCGCGTATTATGGGGCGACGTGGGTTTCACACGTCCTAGTCCAGACGTCCAGAGCAGGCGTAAATGGGGCGACGTGGGTTTCACACGTCCTAGTCCAGACGTCCAGAGCAGGCGTAAATTTGTTGGTAATTCTTACATACGCCGCCGTCACCTCACCGCCTTCACACGTTCCTTCAGTGAACGTGCTGTGACGTCGACGCCTGCCTCTGATTTGCTGCCCCGTCCACTCCCATTCAAAAATCCACACGTTCAGACGGCGACGGGAGGGGAGGTTGCTCCTTCTCCTTCTCCTGGTAATCCTAGATTTGGCACTATCCACTCGCCATAGACGTGGGTTTCACACGTCCTAGTCCAGACGTCCAGAGCAGGCGTAAATGGGGCGACGTGGGTTTCACACGTCCTAGTCCAGACGTCCAGAGCAGGCGTAAATTTGTTGGTAATTCTAACATACGCCGCCGTCACACGTTCCTTCAGTGCACGCGCCGTGACGTCGACGCCTGTCTCTGATCTGCTGTCCCATGATCCACTCCCATTCAAAAATCCACACGTTCAGACGGCGACGGGAGGGGAGGTTGCTCCTTCTCCTTCTCCTGGTAATCCTTGATTTGGCACTATCTATAAATTATCACTATAATCACTATAAATTACGTTCAAAATCCGCCACTGGTCATTGGTCATTGGTCAGTGGTCAGTGGTCACTGGTCACTGGTCAGTGGTCACTGGTCACTGGTCAGTGGTAAGGCGTCGCTCTGGAACCCAATGGAGTCCACACATTCCCTTTATGTAGCTTCTCATGCAAACTAAAGAACATTTGTTTGCCATTTCTCTTGATTTGTCTTTCAGGACAGCTGAGCCTTCATGGTCCTTCATGGTCACTGGTCAGTGGTCAGTGGTCAGTGGTCAGTGGTCACTGGTCAGTGTTCACTGGTCAGTGGTAAGGCGTCGCTCTGGAACCCAATGGAGTCCACACAAAGCATTTGTACCACTACTACTACCATCTTCCAGCTTTGACAGTATTACAGTTTAGCTTCCGTAGATACCCCCTCAGAAACATGGGACCAAGTTGGTACGACAAACGGTTGAATATATATGGAGTTCAAGAAGGGATTAATCAATGTCTCTTAAATTCTTTGGTCCACAATTCAGGACTATGTGTTGAACACCCTGCTTCAACTATCGTGTTTGCACATTGTCATTTTATATTGCCTTTTGATTCCAGGGGAGCTTAAAAAGTTTAAAATGTCAGCAGAGTATAGTTAAAAAAAAACCAAAAAAAAAACACATAGAACTTTTTGTTTTATTTTGAAACAACAAAAGAAAAGAGGACAGCTTACCTTTGTGCCACCTGTTCCATTTCCATCTTCACTCTGTCTTTTGATGCATGGGACATTCTCTTCACTTATGTAGCTTGTCTTGAATCTTGGATCAAGGAAGGATGTGATGTCCAAGAGCTCCTGTGTCACTGGGTCGCTGTATTTCTCTTCGATGTAGTGGAGAGCTCTTTGATTGGATATCCTTTGGTGAGATTCGTGTCCTGGTCAGTTCAGCAAGCGTTGCTGTTTTGAGGAGATGGAGCACTGGCTTCAGGTATGACACGCTTACGTAGTCCTCACCTGAGAGGGCGTCTGTGAACTCCTGAAGAGGACCGAGGGCATTGTTTACAGATTCAAGGACATCTGTGTCTTGCCAAGTGGGGACCAGGTGCCGCGTCTTCCTGTCTTCAGACAGAACCTGGCACAGTGCCTTGCTCTGCTCCAACACCCTCCCAATCATTTTCTGCCGGGAGCCCCATCGTGTCGGACATTCAGTGACCAGTGACTGTTGAGGTAGGTTCAAGTCTTGCTGTGCCTGTTTTAGTGCCACCTTCTTCTTCCAGCTGTGAGTGAAGACCGCAACCAGCTGCTTGCAAAGTCCTGTGGCCCGTTTGATTCTTTGCTCATCTTTGACAGCCTTTTCTGGGGGAAAACATTACATGAATTACAAATTACAGTATGAAAAGCCATAAGGATAGCACATAACACAGTATTCATAACATACCATTGATTACATCTGTTGTCATCTTGTATTAAGTTCAATGACGTTTTTTTTAGCAGCAGACGTCAGGTGGTACTACCACAGTAAGTTATTGCCCATAAATTAATTTGTAATTGGTAATTAATGTACAAGCAATTAATATGCTTCTTAGATATTCCACAAAAAACCAAAAAATCCTTTAATCTGTAATAAAACAACAAAACTGTTGTGCCGCAGCTCATAGGCATTCTAATGGCGGCAGCTATGAACTTTCATATGTATTTTACTGTTTTTAACTCTAGTGATCATAACTACTGTCCTGTCCTCTTCATAATAACTCAGAAATGCGGCGTGCAAGTGGACCCGATACGGTCCGCATCGCGGATCCATTCCGAAAGCCGCGATACTCCGCGGCGGATCTTGCTGGTGTGGTTATTTACGTGTAGTTACGTAATTACATTACGTTAGGTTTACGTTTATTAAGTTTAGTTACGTGTGATGTTACTCGCATTGAGCCAGTACATTTCCCTTGCACTAATCATATACCAAATTATAGAATAATGGCGCATTACTAATATAGCCTAATGACATTTAAAAAGTCGAGTCCTCGTCTTAATCCTCGAGTCCCTAATGCTCGAGTCCAAGTCAAGTCACGAGTCTCTAAATTTAGCTCACGATTTTAGCTACGCACAAAGACACACATTCTTGTGATATTTACCAATTGCAAGATGCAGCTGGTGTCCGAAGCGCTTGCAGTCTGGTACAATGTGGTGACCAATGGCTATCATCTGCTTTGCTATTGATCTATTGAAGCGTTGTCTGTTGTTATGCACGTCTGGGCCTCTTCTTTTAGACCCCAGTTGGCCAAGCACTCCCTCAGCCCCATGGCAATATTCTCCCCGGTATGGTCAGTGGGGAAGTATGCTGTCTGCAGGCATCGGCTACACAACTCGAAGTTGGCGGTTGACGAGCAATGCTCTACGGCTTCCAAACTCATGTGTCGGCTCGGGTCGTTCTGCTTGACCGACAGATCTGTAGTTGACGCATAAAACTGCTTGTTGTCTAGCTCATTTAAACTTTGGCCTTACATTCTGCGTGTCTTAGAGGTGGTGGGCATGGCAACTTGATTGAAGTATGTGCGGGAGGCAGAACATACCTCTTTCCATCCCATTGTGCGTAGCAAACTTTTAATGTGTCTTCTTACGAGCCACTGTGTCTTACCAGAACACCCTTGTTCTCCTCGATAGTATGTAAGTCGTTCTCAGCCCTGCGAGTCTAATTTCCTGTGTCTGCGGCTAGTTCTTTCATAAGGCGTACACTGGCGCATAACGATGATGTGATTGTTGGCTGTATTTGCCGAGTAATCGCTCTCTGCTTGATGTTTCGCATGTGTTTCTTTTTTGCCCATGCGGCTCCTCGTACAAAGTTCAGGTGGTGACTTAAGTTGGCGATGTAAATGGTGGTATTGCAGCCGATTGTAGCCATTTTACGCGTACCATTGTTTGGCAACATCACCTGTTTTGTGTGTTCATCAGTTGGCCTTCAAATCCAATTACTTGCCAAATGACTGACGTGCTGTTTTTTCTTGATTATTTAATTTGTCGTTGGCTCCGCTTCTGCTTCCCGCTTCAGCCATGCTTGAAATTGAATGACGAGAACACGTCATCTGGGCACGTGGAAAACACGTCACCTGGGCATGCGCAGCCTGCAGCTTTCAGATTGGTAGCTGACACAGAGCCTTGGGCATTCATGTGAAATTATTGACGGAATTATTATTATTATGCACCAAGAAAAAACGCAGCTTTGACGATCCCAAAATCGTGTTGTCTGAGATCATGGTTTTCGGTCGAAAACGATAGATCGTTAAGCCCTATCAGGCACCACTACAAACATGAGGTTTTGTGTCTTGCCTTTCACACACATTTTAAGCCGGCACACCCCCTTGGTTTCAATTGGCTGTCCATTATATGTTTTCAGTGGGACAGTGCGTTTCTGTATTTTTGGCTTCTCTTTAAGTGCTTTAATGTCCTTTAAACTGATCAGGTTGGCTTTTGCCCCTGTGTCTAGTCTGAACAACACCACTGTCCCATTAACTAACAGTGGTGTACCATTTTATCTGTTTGCTCATGCATTGACTGCGCCCGCACAGTCTCATCTGCATTGCTGGTGTCTCAGCCTCTTTTTCACTTGCCCCCATTCAGTACATGTCACAAACTCTTGGATCACTTCTGCGAATTCACTGTCATCCGTTTCATTTCACTATGTGGACTTTTCGTTCTTCTCCCTTGAAGACACATATCTTAGCATAGTGATTTTTGTCCAATGAACCTGGAGCAGGTTTCCACATGCTGAGCCACTGTCTGGCCTTTTGTGCTGGCCTCCAATCGTTTGCAGGTTAAATTCCTTTT